>JAPEIP010000009.1:4559235-4610950 GCA_026120095.1 Capsicum chinense
AGAACCCCAAGAATCAGTTCTTGAATCTTCAATGATCAGTTGTTTGATACTAAAATTCCCCAAAGTACTTGGATACCAAGAAGTTTAATAGATGAAAAAGAAAACTTGTAAAAGGTAAAAGATACACTCTTAACCCTAAAAGTTGGTATTTATATGTCCCGGCTAAAAAAAGAATTTAAAATTTAAAAATGGAAAAATCGCGTCCCATTTGATGATCCATATGATGGACCGTCAAAGATCTGACGGTCCACCATCTTTCCCGTCAATTGATTCATCCGAATAGCAATTTCTAGATAACATCTAACGATCCACCTAGTGGTCCATCGATGGACTAATGGTCCCCCATCTTTACCGTTGCGGAGTCCTTTCGAAAGGCAGCTTTTGTATAAGAATTGATGATCAATCTGGTGGTCCGTCCCAAGATTGACGGTCCACCACTTTGACCGTCTGGAGTTCCTCTGGAGAATAAGTTCTGGATAAGCATTGACGATCAATCTGGTGGTCCATCCCATGTCTGACGGTCCACCACCTTGATCGTCACCAAGTCCCTCTGAGAAGTAGTTTCTAGATAAGTGTTGACGGTCCATCTGGTGGTCTGTCACTTGTCTGACTGTCCATCATTTTGACAATCAATTCCTCTTTTTTGCTACTTTTTCTAGTTTCTTCTGTTGTTATCTCTTTTCACTGAAACACTAAAAACCTTCATTAAATATCACTTTGGTTGCATGAAAACATACAATTTTCCAAAGAAAATGATGCTAAATATTTCATAAAACACCGGAACATCAACATCCTCAACTTAAGATCATTTCTTGTCCTCATGAAACTCAATAACAAATTGCACACATGAATAATAAAATGATAGGCAACCAACCATTGAAATATTCTTGTATGCAAACTTTCACTCATCAGCTTAATCTCATACATTTAACACAACAGAATCCACACCCAGTATGTTTTTATAATGCAGCACACAAGCATGAGTGTTACATCCCACTAATAAAAGCAAATTCAGTAAAACTTTATTTGCCCTCACAATAAAGAAGTCCACCACTCATTATATGATGTGGACAATGTCCAACTCTCACACTCACAAAAAAGTTTCAAACATAGCCTAAGTACCCATAGTCTTGACCTGGCCATATGACACGTCCTCATGGTTGACTCACTAGGATCAAACAGGCCTTTTCATGGCTTCCTACAAGGTTTAGGATTAGGTGGGGTATGTTTTCGGGTAAAGTGACTCATTGAAACTTAACTCTCCTTGCCTTAGCATATTTTCACCCTCAATCTGCTACTTATGTCATTTTTTTTATTTTTTTTAAAGATAGAAGAATCAGTCACCCTCAACTTATGCTGATGCAGGCAGTGACCAATTGTTTATAATTGGATTCTAGCTCAGACTCCATTGAGGTTTTTCATTTTTTTTACACTAGCCACCCTCAACTTAGATACTTCAACTAAGTTAAAATATATAATGTTAGCATTTGTCTAAGTTCAGAGATGAATATTAAAGTCCTATGGAGAGTTACTAATAGGGATAGGAGGTTAAACCAATTCTTAGAGGTACAAGATGGGTTCAAACAAGAACAATATTTCAGGCCAGGTTGCTTCTTTAGGTTAGAAGGTTTAGAACTTTAAGGAGGCCTATTATCCTATCCTAATGACTCCACTAGAAGACTGTATCCATGGTTCGGGAAAGTTCTAGATCTTATCCTATGAAATAAATATAAGTAAATCCTCACACCCACAGGCATTGAAGTTAAACATCCTTTACAATTCTCAGAATGTTCATTACATGATTCATGCACTTTTTACAGACCAATGCTGAATACAGAATTACTGATGGTTATTTGCACATGATTAACTGAAAAAGTAAATAATTACAGACACATGCTCAATGTCTTATGCCAACATAATTCATTCTCCATAGTGCTGAAACAGAACCAATTCATAGATTGTCATTAAACACTTGTATTTACATTACTCTTTGTAGAATTTAAATGCAAAAATAAAAACAACCTAGACATGTCACTTCTACTAGATAGCACATTATTGGATTCAAAATATCAGCAACAATATCCAACCATGGTGTAAATACCCCCACCCCCATATAAAAAACTATGCATTATCCTCAAAGCAATAAATTACCGTACATGAGAATTGGGATATTTACGTAGCCTCTCACTCCTCTGAGGCATCTGTTAGGTGTGATGAGTCTCCATCATCCTTACCCTGCAAAATGTTGGACCCTATGGTGGTAGGAGCACTCATAACTTCACCCTCGACATTTTGAGGGATGGTTTCCCGAATTGAACCTGCACTTCGCCCCCTTTCTGGGGAAGCACTAGTAGAAACTCTTGCTGCTTTATTTTCTTATTCTCTTTACTTCCTTTCAGCTTTCTTCTTTGATTTCTTCATAGCTCTCCTCAGGTTGTGCTAGTGTAACTCCTCAGGTGACATTGCTTCTCTCTTTCTCCCTTTTTTTTCTTTTATTACTGCTTGTTCATCCATTTGTTGCTTGCCTTTATCCTTCACCGGTCTACCCATCAGATCCAGAAAGAGATAGTGAATCTAGCCTTTTGTTGATGCGAGCTTCCATGTTATCCATCACCACATGAATTGTTTGAAATGTCCTGACTATTTCAGCCATGATTTCATCCACAAAAGGTTTGAAATCTCCAGCCCACTTTTTTAACTGCTTCTGGAACCTCTTTTGACTCTTCACAACTTTGACAAAATTTATCAAGTTGAATCTGTATTCTGCAAAATCTGCTCCACTAGTAAACTGTGTACAATCTAATCCTACAGACGTACCCTAGGGAACATAATCAGGAGGCACATATGTGGTAATGGGCAAAGGCATACCTTCGAGCATTTCTGTGGCTTCAGGAACTGGTACAGACTGAGACTGATGTGCTAGAGGCTTGTTCACTCAAATGTTAAACTTTGACTCATCTCTAGACTTTTCAATGTCCTATTTATGAGTGGCTAAAACTTTGTTATCAATGCCTCAAATCAGTGGCACACCAGCTTATTTGCATAATGCAGTAATCAAACATAGGAAAGGTATGGAGGTATTCTGCTTATGTGCCCTCACAAACATATCATCTGTAATTAGCTAGCCAAAATTAATGTCCAATCCTAAAATCAAATTGGATACCGTTACGGCCCTGTGATTATCCAGGTTTCCATCTCATTTAGTTGGTATTAACCTCAATCGAACAACAGCCCACAAGAACTTAGCCTTGAAACTAAGTGTGAATTTTGTAATGCATTCTTTGGGGTTAGTTTCCCAGGATGGATTTCTATAATCAGTGATCAACGATGCTACCCAACATCTCTGGCCAGAAGCATTTCTCATTCTATATTCGAAATCAGGGACAGCAGGTGAAGCTTCATATATTGGCCCAAACAACATTCTGTTGATAGTTTGGGCCAAGATATCAATAACAACTCCTCGGACTAGAACAGACTCCCTGTTTGGTCTATTCAAACTTTGAGCCCCCTACGGATATTCAGCTTTTACCAGACAAATATAATTTGCAAAGAATTCCCTTACAAAGTTTGGTTGGTACTCCCCTGGTGGCGTGCTCATCTATGCCAATCCATAATCATTGAATCGGTGTTCTAGTTCTAGATATTCATAAAGCTCTATGGCCATAATTTGATGTTCTTCAGAGAATGATCTCCAGATTCCTCAAGCAGTGGGATGCAATCCATCATAGAACTCTTTTTGTGCTCCCTTAATTTGCTACCTAATAACATCTCATGCTTGGGGATTCTTCCATCTAATCATGTTTTCAGCTTCAGTTTTAGGAACTTCTCCCTGGTTCTTTATATCAGAAACTTCAGTTTCACCTTCTATAGGTGATGGTTGAGTTAAAGCAACTGTCGCTTCATCTGGGCTTGAATCGATAAAACTAATGTTATTGTCACTCCCCTCCTCAGACTGGGGGATTATGATGGCTTCTCTTTCCATTTGCCTGGTGTTATAGGCTGGTGCAGATGTATTTCTACCTCACTAAGATTTTCCTCCCTTGGTTTGTGTATTTTTAGGAGCAATGTCACTTTGATATTGCAGTATTCTACTTGCTTGAGACTTCAGAGACTGAACTACTTGCAACTTTTATCACTTCTGTTACTCTTTAGTTTGTGATGGGGATAGGGAAAAAATGACCTAGCTTAAGTAGAAAAGTGAGGGAGGAGTGGAAGAGTCTCAGATAGAATAACTCAGTTCAAGTTCTTTGAATTTTAGAGAAGTGGAAAAATTAAAGGTCATGGAATGGTTACAATGAGTGTACCCACTCAATTTTATTCTTAAAATCTCATTTCAGGTCAAATACAGAGTACTTATAAAGAGTACCAATTTAACCCAACTCGATTTAGAATTAGGGTTAAAGTGACGGTTGAATTGATGATCCGTCATAAGTGTGATGGACCACCACTGGGAATATCACCCCTCAGCTGAGTCGATGAGTTTCTATTTTGGTGTGATGGGTAATGGGATGGTCAACCATAGTCGTGATGGTCCACCAAATTGGCCGTCACTACTTACCAGAATACATGTCATCAGTCTCACTTCTGATGGCTGCTTTGACGGTCCACCATATACTTGACGGTCCACCACTCATGCCGTTATACCCTATCCAGTGAATGTATTTTCCTTCTAGTTTTTTTATGGTTGAGTGTGGTGGTTCGTCAATAGTTTGGTGGTCCGTCAAGTGTACAACTTTCCAGTATCTCAAATATGCCCAATTTTACTCTTTACCTGGTCTTGCACACTTCATAAACACATCAAAATTTCCCAAAACCATAAAATAGATTCTACTCATGGTTACAACAACATATTATTGGTTGCCTCCCACTAGTGCCTGATTTAACGTCGTAACACGACTTAGGTATCTCGAATACTCAGACTTCATCAAGGTAAAAGATATCAATACTTCTTATTAGGTCTTTTGGACCAATATAAAGTTTGATTCTTTTCTCATTCACTTTGAAGACTCTACCATCTTCATTTTCAAGCTCGACTACTCTAGATGAGTAGACTTGGCTAATTTTAAATGGGCCTGACCATTTAGACTTCAACTTACCCGGAAATAGCTTCAGTCTGGAGTTGAAAAGAAGGACCAAATCACTTTTCGTAAATTCTCTCTGTGTAATCCTTTGGTCATGGTATTTATTCATCCTTTCTTTGTACAAGTCAGCTCTTTCATAAGCTCTGAGATGGAATTCATCCATCTTGTTAATATGCTCTAACCTTAGATCAGCTACTTCTTTTCAATGCATATTCAACCTTTTTAGAGCCCACAAGGCCTTATGTTCCAGCTCAATTGGCAAATGACATTCCTTCCCATAAACTAGCTGATATGGTGACATGCCAATTAGTGTCTTAAACTCAGTTCGATATGCCCACAAGGCATCATCGAGCTTTCGAGACCAATCTTGTCTACTGGCATTCACCATTTTGGTGAGAATGGCCTTGATCTCGCGATTCGACACCTCCACTTACCCACTAGTTTGTGGGTGGTAAGGAGTTGCTACACGGTGTTGTTTTACTCCGTACTTTGCCTGCATAGCCCCCCTGAAGACTTTATTGCAGAAATGGGATCCCCCATCACTTATGATTGTTCTTGGTACTCCAAAGCAGGAGAATATGTTCTTTTCCAGAAATGCCACAACTCTTTTTCCTTCATTGTCAGCCAATGCCACAGCTTCTACCCATTTTGATACATAGTCTACAGCTACTAGAATGTATTTTAACCCATACGAGCTTACATATGGGCCCATGAAGTCAATGCTTCATACATTAAATAACTCTACTTCCATCATCTTAGACATTGGCATCTCATGAAGTTTGGATATTGATCTTTGTCTCTGATATTGATCACATCTACGAATGAGCTCATATGCATCTCTGAATAGTGTGGGCCAATAGTAGCCACTCTGCAGTACTTTCTGAGCAGTGCGGTCGCCTGCATGGTGACCACCAATAGGTAAAGCATGGCATGCTTCCAAAATATTCAGCATCTCCACATCTGGTACACAACGCCTAATAACACCATCTGTATATCATCGAAAAGATAGGGCTCATCCCAGAAATACTGGGTAACATTATGAAGGAACTTTTTCCTTTGATGAAAGGAAAGATTATCTGGCATCACCTCACTTACCACGTAGTTTGTGAAATAAGCATACCATAAAATCTGCTCAAACTTAGCAGCTAGTATCTTCTCATACGGAAAGGAATCATCAATATCTAACTTGTCCTTGATTGGTTGTTCACATTCAAGTCTGGATAAGTGATTAGCCACCTGATTTTCGCACCCCTTGCGATCCTTTACCTTAAAGTTGAATTCTTGAAGGAACAATCCCACCGGATCAATCTTGTCTTTGCATCTTTCTTAGCCATTAAGTACCTCAGAGCTGCATGATCCATGTGGACCACTACCTCAATCCCTAGAAAATACGCCCTGAATTTCTCAAAGGAGTAAAACACAGCCAGAAGTTCTTGTTCAGTGACAGTGTAGATCATTTGAGCCCCATTCAGGGCTTTGTTGGCATAGTAGATTGGATAAAACAACTTATCCTTTTTATGGCCCAACACAGCTCCAACCGCCACCCCGCTAGCATCATACATTAGTTCAAACGACTTTGTCCAGTCGGGAGAAATAATAACTGGAGCCTCCACTAACTTCAGCTTAATGCATTCAAACGCCTGCCTGCAGTCATCATCAAAAGAGAACTTGGCCTCTTTTTTCAAGAAGTTTGCACAATAGGTTTGTAACCTTCAAGAAATCCTTTATAAATCTGTGATAGAATCCTGCATGTCCTAGAAAGCTACGCACCCCTTTTACAGAGATAGGGGGAGGTAGTTTCTCAATGACCTCAACGTTGGCCTTATCTACCTCAATACCTTTCTTATAAATTTTATGACCGAGAACAATGCCCTCTTTCACCATGAAGTGATATTTTTCCCAGTTAAGGACCAGGTTAAGCTCTTTACACCGTTGTAATGCTTGACTTAGATTCAGCAAGCATAAGTCAAAGGAATCTCTAACCACTGAAAAATCATCCATAAATACCTCCAACGTGTCTTCAACCATATCAGAGAAAATCAACATCATGCACCTCTGGAATGTAGCCGGTACATTACATAATCCAAAGGGCATCCTTTTAAAAGCAAATATGCCATATGGGCACGTGAACATTGTTTTATCCTAATCTTCAGAAGCAATGGAGATCTGATTATACCCGAAATACCCATCCAAAAAATAGTACCAGCCTCTGCCTACCAATCGATCAAGTATCTAATCCATGAATGGCATTGGAAAGTGATCTTTCAGTGTCCACGAATTTAGCTTTCGGTAGTCCATACACACCCTCTAACCTTTGATAGTCCTGAGTGGAATTATCTTATTCTTCTTGTTGGCCACTATCGTCATGCCCCCTTTCTTGGGTACACACTGTACAGGACTTACCCATTTACTATTTGAGATTGGGTACACCACCCTTGCATCTAGCCAATTGATGATTTCTTTCTTCACTACCTCTTGCATAGGTGGATTTAGGCGAAACTGATGCTCAATAGCGGGTACACAGTCTTCCTCTAACTGAATCTTGTGCATACATATGCCAGGAGGCATACCAATGATATCTGCAATAGCTCAACTAATATCTCTCTTGTATCTCTTAAGAACAGAGGTGAGAACTTCCACCTGTTGTTCACCAAGATCAGCAGCAATAATAACTGATAGCATATTTCTACTACCCGGGAACACATACCTCAGATGACTAGGTAGCTCCTTCAAGTCTGACATTGGTGCCTCCTCAATGGACGGCTTCGCCGGTGGTGAAGGCCAATTCTTAAGGTCAAGATCCAGCTTCTTGGGGGCATAAGAATACGACCCCATTCCTTTCAAACCAGAGACAGTTTCTTTGTACTCATCAATATCCTCATGATCAAAGTTTATAAGCACAACAGCCAATGGCTCAACAGTAAACTGCTCCTCCAAAGATAATTCCAGCTCTTCATCATAATAAATATCAACTATAGAGAACACATTTATTTCTTTGGGCTGCTTCATTGATTTGTATACATCGAAATGCACCACTTCATCATTCATCCGAAATAAAAGCTTATTTGCTTGCAGATCAATAAACATACTTTCGATTGCGAGAAAAGGTCAACCCAATATTATGGGCACCTCAAAGTCCACCTCACAATCCAAAATAACAAAATCTACAGGAAAAATGAAGGTAGCTACCTTCACTAATACATCATACAGAACCCCAATAGGCCATACCTATCTTCCATTACAAGCCGCATATTGGTTGGTGTAGGATCTCCCAACCCCAAATGTTTATGAATGGCTAGTGGCATCAAATTAATGCTAGCCCCGAGATCACATAAGGTCTTGGAAAAATGCAAAGACCTTACCGTACAAGGAATATTGAAGGCAGACCTCCCAGATCTGCCTTTTTCTGAACTAATGACCTTATAGCAATCGCACTACAATGATAAAGATTATCAACTAGTTCACAAGGTCCACACCCGAAACCGTGCGCTCCGTTTTGCCCGTTTGACCACCCAAATAGCCTCGAATAAATAAAAGAACCATACTAGGATGATCCCCAACCTCTCTACAATGCCATGGACCCGGAGCCCACCCCCAAAACTGTGGGCTATAGCATATCGATTTGGCCTAAAAATGCTTCGTTTGCACCGTTCTACTAGTTTGACCACCCAAATAGCCTCGAATAAATAAATCGACCACACTGAGATGATCCCAAACCTCCTTGGCATGCCCCGATTAATTTTCTGCCAACGACACCCCTGGACCCTGGGCCCACACCCAAAATTATGGGCTATAATAGCACATCGATTTGGCCCGAAAATGTCCCATTCATACTATTTTACTTGTTTAACCACCCAAATAGCCTCGAATAAATAAACGAACCACACTGGAATGATCCCCAACCTCCCTGGCATACCCCGATTGAAATTTGGCCTACAGCACCCCCGGGCCCTGGGCCCTCCCCTAAAATCGTGGGCTATAGGACAATGATTTGGCCTAAAAATGCCCCGTTCATGCCATTTCGCCCGTTTGACCACCTAAATGGCCTCGAATAAATAAACGAACCTTACATGGATGATCCCCAACCTCCCTGGAACTCCTCCATTAATTTTTCGCCTATGGTACCCCCGAACCCCGAGCCCACCCCCAAAATCATGGGCTATAGCACACCGATTTTGCCCGAAAATTCCCCGTTCACATCATTTTGCTCATTTGACCACCCAAATGGCCTCAAAAATATAAATGGACCATACTAGGATGATCTCCAACCTCCGTAACACGTCCTGGTCGATTTTCAACCCACGACACTCTCAAACCTCGGGCCCACACTTGGATAATCCCCAACCTCCCTGACATACCTTGATCGGTTTTCAACCTATGGCACCCTCGGACCCTGGGCCCATGCCCAAAATTGTGGGCTATAGAAAACCAATTTAGCCCTAAAAATGCCCCATTCGCGCCGTTTTACCCATTGTACCATGAAAATGGCCTCGAATAAATAAATGGACCATATTAGGATGATCTCCAACCTACCTAACACACCCCGGTAGATTTTAGGCTGACGGTATCCTCGGACCCCGACCCCACCCCTAAACCGTGGGCAATGACACACTAATTTGGCCCAAAAATTCCCCGTTTATGTTGTTTTACTCGTTTGACCACCTAAATAGCCTCAAATAAATAAACGGACCATACTGGGATGATCCCCAAACTCCCTAGCATGCCCTGATCGACATTCATCCCATGGCACCCCCAAACCCCGAGCCCACCCCCAAAACCATGGGCATAGCACACCGATTTGGCCCGAAAATGCCCCGTTCTCGCCATTTCACCCATATGACAACCCAAATAGACTAGAATAAATAAACGGACCACACTGGGATGATCCCTAACCTACCTGGCATGCCACGGTCAATTTTTATCGGACAGCACCCTCGAACCCCGGGTCCATTCCCAAAACCTTGGGCTATTGCATATCTATTTGGCCTGAAAATGCCCCGTTCGCACTGTTTTGCCCATTTGACCATGTAGATGGCCTTGAATAAACAAACGGACCACACTGGGAAAATTCCTAACCTCCCTGGTATGTCCTGATCGATTTTATGCCTACAGAACCCCTGAACCCGGAGCCCACCCCCAAAAATGTGGGCTATAGCACACAAATTTGGCCTAAAAATGCCTTGCTCACGTTGTTTTTCCCATTTGACCATCCAAATGGACTCAAATAAATAAATGGACCATATTGGGATGATCCCCAACCTCTCTAGCATTCCTCAGTTAATTTTTAGCCCACGTCACCCCCGTACTCTGAGCTCACCAACGAAATCGTAGGCTGTAGCACACCGATTTGGCCCAAAAATGCCCTGTTCGCACCGTTTTGCTCGCTTGACCACCCAAATAGCCTCGAATAAATAAATGGACCACACTGGGATGATCCCCAACTTCCCTGGCATGCCCTGGTAGATGTTTGGCCTACGACACCTCTGAACCCCAGGCGCACCCCCTAAACCGTGGGCATAGCACACTAATTTGACCTAAAAATTCCCAGTTTGTGCCGTTTTGCCCGTTTGACCACCCAAATGGCCTTGAATAAATAAAACAACAACCTAGGATGATACTTAACCTCTCTGGTATGCCCTGGTCAATTTTTAGCCCACGGTACACCCGGACCTCGGCCCCACCTACAAAACCGTGGCCTAGAGTAAATTGATTTGGCCCGAAAAGACAACATTCAAGCTGTTTTTCCCATTTGACAACCTAAATGGCCTCGAATAAATAAAAAGACCACACTGGGATAATCCCAAACCTCCCAGGAAAGCCTCGGTCGATTTTCGGCCCACGTTACCCCTGGAACCCGAGTCTAGCCCCGAAACCGTGGGCTATAGCACACCTATTTGGCTTGAAAATGCCCCGTTCACGCCTTTTCACCCGTTTGACCACCCAAATAGCCTCGAATAAATAAATGGACCACACTAGGACGATCTCCAACCTCCCTGGCATACCCCGATCAACTATCGGCCACCGGCACCCCCGGACCCTGGGCCCACCCCTAAAATCGTGGGCTACAGCACACTAATTTATACTAAAAATTCCCTATTCGTACCATTTCTCCTGTTTGACCACCTAAATAGCCTCGAATAAATAAACGGACCATACTTAAATGATCCCTAACTTCCCTGGCATGCCCCGATAAATTTTTGGCCCACGGTACCCCTGGACCCCAGGCCCACACCTAAAACCATAGGCTATAGCACACCGAATTAGCCTGAAAATGCCTCGTTCGCATTGTTTTTCCTATTTGACCACCCAAATGTCCTTGAATAAATAAACGGACCACATTGGGATGATCTCCAACCTACCTGGCATGCCCTGGCCAGTTTTAGGCTAGTGGTACCCTCGAACCCCGGGCCAACCCCCTAAACTATGGACTATTGCATATCTATTTGGCCCGAAAATGACCCATTTGAACAGTTTCACCCGTTTGACCACCTAAATAGCCTCGAATAAAAAAACGGACCACACGGGGATGATCCCCAACCTCCCTGGCATGCCCCGATCAACTTTCACCCCACGAAACACCCGAACCCCAGGCCCACCCCCAAAACCATGGGCTTAGCACATCGATTTAGCCCAAAAATGTCCCATTCTAGCCATTTCGCCCATTTGACCACCCAAATAGCCTAGAATAAATAAAGGAACCACACTGGGATGATCCCCAACATCCCTGGCATGCCTCGGTTGATTTTAGGTCTGCGGGACCCCCAGACCTCGGGTCCACCTTTGAAATCGTGGGCTACAGCATACCTATTTGGCCCGAAAATGCCCCATTCTCGCCGTTTCGCCCGTTTGACCATCCAAATGGCCTTGAATAAAGAAAAAAACCATACTGGGTCAATCCCCAACCTCCCTAGCAAACCTCGATCGATTTTTAGCCTACGGCACCCCCGAAACCTGGGCCTACCCATGAAACTGTGGGCTATAGCATGCTAATTTAGCCCAAAAAGGCCCGGTTCACGTCGTTTCATCCGTTTGACCACCCAAATGGCCTTGAATAAATAAATAGACCATACTGGGATGAGCCCACCTCCCTGGCTTACCCCGGTCGATTTTCAGCCAACGGCACCCCCGGACCCCGGTCCCACCCCCGAAACCATGGGCTATAGCACACCGATTTGGCCTAAAAAATAGCCCTGAATAAATAAACAGACCATACTAGGATGATCCCCGATCTCCCTGGCACGCCCCGATCAATTTTAGGCCTAAGGTACCCCTGAACCCTGAGCCCACCCCTTAAACCGTGGGCATAGCACACCGATTTGGCCTAAAAATGCCCCGTTCGCATCGTTTCGCCCGTTTGACCACCCAAATCACCTTGAATATATAAACGGACCACACTGAGATGATCCCCAACCTCCCTGGCATGCCCCAGTTAATTTTTGGCCCATGGCACCCCCGGACCCCAGGCTCACTCCTGAAACCGTGGGCTATAGCACATCGATTTGTCCCGAAAAAGCCTCGTTCATACCATTTTGCCCGTTTGACCACCCAAATGGCATCGAAAAAATAAACGGACCACACTGGGACGATTCCCAACCTCCCTGGAATGGACGGTCAATTTTTGGCCCACGACACCCCCGGACCCCGGGCCCACCCCTAAAACCGTGGGCTATAACACACTAATTTGGCCTGAAAATGCCCCATTCATGCCATTTCGCCCGTTTGACCACCCAAATGGCCTCGAATAAATAAAAGAACCACACTGGGATGATCCCCAACCTCCCTAGCATGCCCCAATTGATTTTTGACCCATGGCACCCCTAGGCCCACCCCTGAAACCGTGGGTTGTAGCACACCAATTTATCCCAAAAATACCCCATTCGTGCTGTTTCGCCAAATTGACTACCCAAATGGCCATGAATAAATAATCAAACCATAATGATCCGCAATCACCCTAGCACACCCCGATCGATTTTTGGCCTACAGTACCCCGAACCCCGAGTCCAACCCCGAAACATCGATTTAGCCTGAAAACTCCCCATTTGCGCCGTTTTACCTATTTGAGCACTCAAATGGCCTCTAATGAATAAACAGATCAAAGTGGAAAGATCCCCAACCTCCCTGGATTGCTCCAGTCCATTTTTAGCCCACAACACCCCCGTGCCTACCCCCAAACCGTGGGCTATGGCATACCGACTAGGCCCAAAAATGCCCCATTCATGCCGTTTTGCTCATTTGACCACCAAAATAGCCTCAAATAAATAAACGGAACATACTAGGATGATCTCAAACCTCCCTGGTATGCTCCGGTCAATTTTTAGCCCACGGCACCCATGGACCCTCTGCACTTCCCCAAAACCATGGGCTATAGTACACAGATTTGGCACAAAAATGCCTCATTCGCGCTGTTTATCCAGTTGGACCACCCAAATGGCCTCAAATAGATAAACAGCCCATACTGGGAGGATCCCAAACCTCTGTGGCACACCCCGGTCAATTTTTGGCCAACGATATCCCCAAACCACGGGCCCACCCCCAAAACTGTGGGCTACAACGTACCAATTTTGCTTGAAAATACCCCGTTTGCACCGTTTCACCTATTTGACCACCCAAATATTCTCAAATAAATAAATAGACCACACTGAGATGATCCCCAACCTCCCTGGACCACCACGATCGATTATCGTCCCACGACATCCCCGAACCCCAGGCCCACCCCCAAAACTATGGGCTATAGCACATTAAATTGGACCAAAAATGCACCATTCGTGTCGTTTCATCCGTTTGACCATCCAAATAGCCTTGAATTAATAAACGGACCACACTGGGATGATCCCCAACCTCCCCGGCATGCTCTAGTCATTTTTTGGCCCATGGTATCCCTGGACCCTGAGCCCACCCCCAAAACCGTGGGCTGTAGCACACCAATTTATCTCAAAAATGCCTTATTCGCATCGTTTGACCAGCCAAATAGCCTGGAGTAAATAAACGAACCATACTGGGATGGTCCCCAATCTCCCTGGCATAACCCAGTAAATTTTGGACCTACGACACCCCTGACCCCGGGCCCACCCCCAAAACCGTGGGCTATAGCACACCGATTTGTCTTTAAAATGCCCCGTTCAAGCCATTTCGCCCATTTGACCACCCAAAGGGCATCGAATAAATAAATGGACCACACTAGGATAACCTTAACATCCCTGGCATACCCCAGTAAATTTTTAACCCATGAAAGCCCTAGACCCCAGGCCCATCCTCAAAATCGTGGGCTATAGCACATTGATGTTACCCCCAAAACCGTGGGTTGTAGCATACCAATTTAGCCCGAAAATGCCCCATTCGAGCTGTTTTGCCAGATTGACCACCCAAATGGCGTCAAATAAATAATGAGACCAAACTGGGTGATCCCCAACCTCCCTGGCACGCCCCGATCAATTTTTAGCCTACGACACCCCGAACCCCGGGTCCAACCCCAAAACATCAATTTGGCCTGAAAACTCCCCGTTTGCGCCGTTTTATCTGTTTGAGAACTCAAATACCCTCGAATGAATAAACGGATCACACTTGGATGATCCCCAACCTCCTTGGAATGCTCCGATCAATTTTTGGCCCACAACACCCCCGTGCCTACCCCCTAAACCGTGGGCTATGGCATACCGATTTGGCCCAAAAATGCCCCATTCATGCCGTTTTGCCCGTATGACCACCAAAATGGCCTCGAATAAATAAATGGATAATACTGGGATGATCCCCAACCTCCCTAGCATACTTCGGTTGATTTTTAGCCCACGACACCCATGGACCCCAGGTGCTTCCCCAAAACCGTGGGTTATAGCACACCGATTTGGCACAAAAATGCCTCGTTCGCGTTGTTTATCCAGTTGGACCACCCAAATGGCATCGAATAGATAAATGGCCCATACTAGGATGATCCCCAACATCTCTGGCATGCCCCGATTGATTTTTGGCCCACGGTATCCCCAAACCCAGGCCCACCCCTAAAATCGTGGGCTATAGCACACCGATTTTACTTGAAAATGCCCTGTTTGCGCTGTTTCGCTCGTTTGACCACCCAAATATTCTCGAATAAATAAATGGACCATACTGAGATGATCTCCAACCTCCCTGGACCACCCCAATCGATTATCGACCCACGGCATCCCTGAACCCTGGGCCCATCCCTAAAACCATGGGCTATAGCACACCTAATTGGACCGAAAATGCACCATTCTCCCTGTTTAACCCGTTTGACCATCCAAATGGCCTCGAATAAATAAATGGACAACATTGGGATGATCCCCGACCACTCTGGCATGCTCTAGTCAATTTTCGTCTCACGGTATCCCTGGACCCTAAGCCCACCCCCAAAATCGTGGGCCATAGCACACCAATTTATCTCAAAAATGCCCCATTCGCATTGTTTGACCAGCCAAATGGCCTCAAATAAATAAACAAACCACACTGGGATGGTACCCAATCTCCTTGGCACAACCCAGTTGATTTTGGACCTACGAAACCCCTGAACCTGGGCCCAACCCCAAAACCGTAGGCTATAGCACACCGATTTGGCTTAAAAATGCCCCCGTTCGTGCTATTTTACCTATTTGACCATCCAAATGGCGTCGAATAAATAAACGGACCACACTAGGATGATCCCAACCTCCCTGGTACGCCCCAGTCAATTTTTAGCCCACAACAGCCCAGGACCCCGGGCCCATCCCCAAAACCGTAGGCTATAGCACACCTATTTGGCTCAAAAATACCCCATTCGTACCGTTTTGCCCGTTTTACCACCCCAAATAGCCTCTAATAAATAAACAAACCATACTGGGATGATCTTCAACCTACCTAGCATAACTCGGTTAATTTTAGGCCTACGACACCCTCGAACCCGAGCCCACCCCCAAAACCGTGGGCTATAGCACACCGATTTGGCCTGAAAATGCCCCATTTGCGTCGTTTTGCTTGTTTGACCACCCAAATATGCTCTAATAAATAAACAGACTACACTGGGATGATCCCCAACCTCCCTGGCATGCCCTGATCGATTTTCAGCCCATGGCACCCCTAGGTCCACCCCCAAAACTGAGGGTTGTAGCACACCAATTTAGCACAAAAATGCCTCAATCGTGTTGTTTTGCCAGATTGACCACCCAAATAGCCTCGAATAAATAATTAGACCACACCAGGATGATCCCAAACCTCCCTGGCACACCTTGATCAATTTTTGGCCTACGGCACCCCGAACCCCAGGTACAACCCTGAAACACCAATTTGGCCTAAAAATTCTCCATTCATGCTGTTTTACCTGTTTGAGCACTCAAATAGCCTCGAATGAATAAATGATTCACACTGGGATGATCCCTAACCTCCCTGGAATGCTCTGGTCAATTTTTGGCCCACAACACCCCCATGCCTACCCCTTAAACCGTGGGCTATGGCATACAGATTTGGCCAGAAAATGCCCCATTCATGCCGTTTCGCCTGTTTGACCACCAAAATGGCCTCGAATAAATAAACGGACCATACTGTGATGATCCCCAACCTCCCTGGCATGCTTTGATTGATTTTTAGCCCACGGCACCCATGGACCCCCGGCGCTTCCCCAAAACCATGGGCTATAGCATACTGATTTGGCACAAAAATGCCACATTCTCGCTGTTTATCCAGTTGGACCACCCAAATGGCCTCGAATTGATAAACGACCCATAGTGGGATGATCCCCAACCTCTGTGGCATGCCCCGATCAATTTTTAGCCCACGGTATCCCCAAACCCTGGGCACATCGATTTAGCTTGAAAATACCCCTTTCGCGCTGTTTCGACCATTTGACCACCCAAATACTCTCGAATAAATAAATAGACCACAATGAGATGATCCCCAACCTCCCTAGACCACCTCGATTGATTATCGATCCACGACATCCCCGAATCCTGGGCCCACCCCCAAAACCATTGGCTATAGCACACCAAATTGGACCAAAAATGCACTTTTCGCGCCGTTTCACCCGTTTGACCATCCAAATGGCCTCAAATATATAAACGGACCACACGGGGATGATCCCCAACCTTCCTGGCATGCTCTTGTTAATTTTTGGCCCACAGCATCCCTTGACCCTAAGCCCACCCCCAAAATCATGGGTTGTAGCACACTAATTTATCTCAAAAATGCCCCATTTGCATCGTTTGACCAGCCAAATGGCCTCGAATAAATAAACGAACCACACTGGGATGCTCCCCAATCACCCTGGCAAACCCAATCAATTTTAGGACTACGACACCCCTGACCCCGAGCCCACCCTCAAAATCGTGGGCTATAGCATACTGATTTGGCTTTAAAATGCCTCGTTCACGTCGTTTCGCCCATTTGACCACCCAAATGGCGTCAAATAAATAAACAGACCACACTGGGATGACCCCAACCTCACTGGCATGCCCCAGTTAATTTTTAGCCCACGAAAGCCCCGGACCCTGGGCCCATCCCCAAAACCTTGGGCTATAGCACACCGATTTGGCCCAAAAATACCCCATACCTATTATTTTGCCCGTTTTACCACCCCAAATAGCCTCGAATAAATAAACGAACCACACTGGGACTATCCCCAACCTTCCTAGCATGACCTAATTGATTTTAGGCGCATGGCACCCCCAGAACCCAGGCCCACCCCCAAAATCGTGGGCTATAGCACACCAATTTGGCCCGAAAATGCCTCATTCACGTCGGTTCACCCGTTTGACCACCCAAATGACCTCGAATAAATAAATGGACCACACTGGGATGATCCCCAACCTCCCAGGCAATCCCTAATCGATTTTCGGCCAACGGCACCCCTGAAACCTAGGCCCACCACCGAGATCGTGGGCTATAGCACACCGATTTATGTTGAAAATGCCCCATTCGCGCCGTTTTGCCCGTTTGACTTTCTAAATAGCCTCGAATAAATAAACAGACCACACTGAGATGAGCTCCAACCTTCCTGGCATGCTTCAATCAATTTTTTACCCACGACACCCTCGGATGTCGGGTCCACCCCCAAAACCTTGGGCTATAGCACAACGATTTGGCCTTAAAATACCCGGTTTATGCCGTTTCGCTCATTTGACCACCCAAATGGCTTCAAATAAATAAATAGACCATGCTGAGATGATCCCCATCCTCCCAGGTATGCCCTGATCATTTTTTGTCCCACGACACTCCAGACCCCGGGCCCACCCCCGAAACCATAGGCTATAGCACATTGATTTGATATAAATAGCCTCGAATAATAATCGGACCATATTTGGACGATCCCAAATCTCCCTGGTATGCCTCGGTTAATTTTCGACCTATGGTACCCCCGATCCCAGAGCCCACCCCCAAAATCGTAGGCTATAGCACATCGATTTGGATCGAAAATGTCCTATTCGTGCTGTTTTGCCTGTTTGACCACCCAAATGGCCTCAAATAAATAAACGGACCACACTGGGATAATCTCCAACCTCCCTGGCATACCCCGGTCCATTTTTAGCCCACTTCAACCCCGGGCCTACCCCCAAAACCGTGGGCATAGCATACCGATTGGAACCAAAATGCCCCGTTCGCACTATTTTGCCTGTTTGACCACCCAAATGGCCTCGAATAAATAAATAGACCACACTGGGATGATCCTCAACCTCCCTGGCATGTCCTGATCGACTTTTGTCCTATGGCACCCCCGAACCCCCGGTCCATCCCTAAAATCGTGGCGTATAGCACACCAATTTGGCCTAAAAATGCCTCGTTCACACTATTTTGCCCGTTTGACCACCCAAATGGCCTCGAATAAATAAATGGACCATACTAGGAGGATCGCCATCCTACCTAGCATGTCCCGGTCAATTTTCTACCCACGACTTCCCCGGACCCCGGGCCCACCCCCGAAACCGTGGGCTATAGCATATCGATTTAGCCCAAAAATGCCTCGTTCTCACCGTTTTGCCCGTTTGACCACACAAATAGCCTTGAATAAATATATGGACCATATTGGGATGATCTCCAACCTACCTGGCAAGCCTCGATCAATTTTAGGTACCCCAAAACCTGGGCCAACCTCGGAAACCGTAAGCTATAGCACATCGATTTGGCCCGAAATTGCCTCGTTCACGCTGTTTTGCCCGTATGACCACCCAAATAGCCTTGAATAAATAAACAGACCATATTTGGATGATTCCTAACCTCCCTGGAATGTCCCGATTGACTTTTTGCCTGCAGCACCCCAAGACTCTGGGCCCACCCTGAAACCATGGGCATAACACACTGATTTGATACGTAAATCCCCGTTCCTGCCATTTCACCGATTTGACCGCCCAAATAGCCTTACATAAATAAACAGACCACACTAGGATGATCCTTAACCTCCCTGGCATGCCACGGTCGATTTTCAGCCCACGGCACCCCCGGACCACGGGTCCACCCCCAAAATCGTGGGCTGTAGCACACCTATTTGGCCCGAAAATGCCCTGTTTGTACCGTTTTGCCCGTTTGACCACCCAAATGGCCTCTAATAAATAGACGGACCACACTTGGATGATCCCCAAACTCCCTGGCATGCCTCAGTTTATTTTTGGACAACGACACCCCCGGACCCAGGGCCCACCCCCTAAACCATGGGCATAGGACACCGATTTGGCCTGAAAATGCCCCGTTCGCACCGTTTCACCCGTTTGACCACCCAAATGGCCTCGAATAAATAAACTGACCAAACTGGGATGATCCCCAACCTCCCTGCCACACCTCAGTCGATTTTTAGCGTATGGTAACCTGGACCCCGGGCCCACTCTTAAAATCGTGGGCTATAGCGCACCGATTTAGCCTAAAAATTTCCCATTTGCGCTGTTTTGCCCATTTTACCATACAAATAGCTTCGAATAAAAAAAATAACCATACTAGGATGATCCCCAACCTCCCTATCATGCCCCGATCAACTTTTGGCCCACGACACCCCCGGACCCCGAGCCCACCCTAGAAATCGAGCCTAAAAATAACTTGTTCATGCCGTTTCACCCATTTGACCATCCAAATGGCCTCGAATAAATCAACGTGCCACACTGAGATGATATTCAACCTTCCTGGCATGCCTCAATTGGTTTTCAGCTCATGGGACCCCTGGACCTCGGGTCCACCCTAAAACCATGGGATAGCACACCGATTAAGCTCGAAAATGCCCCGTTCACACCGTTTTGCATATTTGACCACCCAAATGGCCTCGAATAAATAAACGTACCACACTGGGATAATACCAAACCTCCCTGGCATGTCCCAATCAATTTTGGGCCCATGACATCCCTTGACCTCGAGCCCACCCCTAAAATCATGGGCAATAGTACTCCGATTTGGCCCAAAAATATTCTGTTCCTGCCGTTTCTCTTGTTTGACCACCCAAATGGCCTCAAATAAATAAACAAACCACACTGAGATGATCTCCAACCTCTCTGGCATGCCCCGATCAATTTTTTGCCCACGATACCCCCGAACACCAGGCCCACCCCTGAAACTATGGGCATAGCACACCGATTAGGCCCGAAAATGCCCCGTTCACATCGTTTCGCCCGTTTGACCACCCAAATGTCCTCGAATAAATAAACAAATCACACCGGGATAATCCCCAACCTCTGTGCCATGCTTCGATCGACTTTTGGCCTACGATACCCCCAAACCTCAGGCCCACCACTGAAACTGTGGGCTATAGCACATCGATTTGGCCCACAAATTGCCCGTTCATGCTATGTCGCCCGTTTGACCACCCAAATATCCTCGAACAAATAAACGAACCACACTGGGATGATCCCCAACCTCCCTGCCACACCTCGGTCAACTTTCGTCCAACGGAACCCCCGAACCTCGGGCCAACCCCCAAAATCGTGGGCTATAGCACACCGATATATCCTGAAAATGCCACGTTCATGCCGTTTCACCCGTTTGACCACCCAAATGGCTTCAAAAAGATAAACGGATAACACTGGGATGATCCCCAACCTCCCTGGCATACCCTGCTTGATTTTTGGCTTACGAAACTCCCAAACCCTAAGCCCACCCATGAAACTGTGGGCTATAGAACACCGATTTGGCCCAAAAATACCCTGTTCGCATCGTTTCGACCATTTGACCACACAAATAGCCTCGAATAAACAATCGGACCATATTGGGATGATTCTTAACCTCCCTAGCTAGCTTGGATTGATTTTCATCCTATGGCACCCACGGACCCCGGGCCAACCCCCTAAATCGTAGACTATAGCTCCCCGATTAGGGCGAAAAATGCCCCATTCACGTTATTTTGCTTGTTTGACCACACAAATAGCCTTGAATAAATAAACAAACCACAGTGGGATGAACCCTAACCTCCCTAGCACTCCCCGATCTACTTTTGGCCAATGACACCTCTGGACCCCGATCCCACCCCCAAAACCGTGGGCTATAGCACACCAATTTGGTCCAAAAATGTCCCGTTCGCGCCATTTCGCCCGTATCACTACCCAAATAGCCTTAAAAATTAAATGGACCACACTGGGATGATCCTCAACCTCTCTAAGATGCTTCAGTTAATTTTGACCGATGTCACCCCCGTACCCCGGGCCCATCCCCAAAACCTTGGGCAATAACATATCAATTTGGCCCAAAAATGCCTCGTTCGCGCTGTTTCACCCGTTTGACCACCCAAATGGCCTCTAATAAATAAATGAACCATACTATATGATCCCCAACCTCCTTGGCATGCCCCAGTCGATTTTCAGCCCATGGTACCCCCGGACCCTGGGCCTACCCCTAAAACCATGGGCTATAGCACACGAATTTAGCCTGAAAATGCCTCGTTCGCGCCGTTTCGCTCGTTTGACTTTCCAAATGGTCTCAAATAAATAAATGAACTTTACTTGGATGATACCCAACCTGCCTGGCATGCCTCGATTGTTTTTTTTACCCATAACACCCCCAGATCCCGGTCCCACCCTCGAAACAGTGCGCTATAACACATTGATTTGGGCCAAAAATGCCTAGTTCGTGCTGTTTCGCCCGTTAGACCATACAAATGGCCTCAAATAAATAAACAAACCATACTGGGATGATCCCCAACCTTCCGGGCACACCTTAGTTAATTTTTGGCCCTCAGCACCCCCGAACCCCGGTCCCACCCCTGAAACTGTGGGCTATAGCCTACTGATTTGGCCCAAAAATGCCCCGTTCGCACCTTTTAGCCCGTTTGACCACCCAAATGGCCTCAAATAAATTAACGAACCATACTGGGATGATTATAACCTCCCTGGTATGCCCTAGTTGATTTTCAGCCTACGACACCCCCGAACCCTAGACCCATCCCTAAAATCGTAGGTTATAATACACCAATTTTGCCTAAAAATGCCATGTTCGCACCGTTTTGCTTGTTTGACCACCCTAATAGCCTTGAATAAATAAACGGACTACACTAGGATGATCCCCAACCTTCCTAGCATGCCCCAGCTAATTTTTGGCCGATGACACCCCCGGACCCGGGCCCAACCCCAAAACCATTGGCATAGCACACCGATTTGGCCAGAAAATGCTCCATTCAAGCCATTTTGCTCGTTTCACCACCCCAAATGGCTTCGAATAAATAAATGGACCATACTGGATTGATCCCTAACCTCCCTGCATGTCTCGATCGACTTTTTACCTACAGAGCCTATGGACCCCAAGCCCACCCCCGAAACCATGGGTTATAGCACACCGATTTGTCTTGAACATGCCCCTTTCGCGTTGTTTTGCCCGTTTGACCATCGAAATAGCCTCAAATATATAAATGGACCACATTGGATGATCCCCAAATTCCCTGGCATTCCCCAGTCAATTTTTGGCCAACGTCACCCCCGGACCCCAAACCCACCATCGAAACAGTGGGCTATAGCACACCAATTTGGCCTAAAAATGCCCCGTTAGCGCCGTTTGGCCTGTTTGATAACCCAAATAGCCTTGAATAAATAAAAGAACTACACTGGGACAATCCCCAACCTCCCTGGCAAGCCTTGGTCGACTTTCGTCCCACGACACCGCCGGACCCCAGGTCCACCACCGAAACCGAAGGCTATAGCACACCGATCTGGCCCAAAAATGCACCATTTGTGTTGTTTCACCAGTTTGACCACCCAAATGGCCTCGCATAAATAAAAGGACTACACTGGGATAATGCCGAACCTCCCTGGCATTCCCCGGTTAATATTTAGCCAACGAAACCCCCGAACCCTGGGTCCACCCCCAAAACCGTGGGCATAGCACACTGATTGGGCCCGAAAATGCCCCGTTCACTCTGTTTTGCCCATTTTACCACCCAAATATCCTCGAATAAATAAATAGACCACACTAGGATGATCCTTAACCTCCCTGGCATGCCCTGATTAATTTTTAGCCTACGAAACTCCCAGACCTCGGGCCTACCCCAAAACCTTAGGCTATAGAACACCGATTTAGCCCTAAAATGCTCGATTCGTGTGGTTTCGCCCGTTTGACCACCCAAATAGTTTCAAATAAATAAACAGATTATGCTGCAATGATCCCTAACCTCTCTGACACTCCTCGATCGATTTTCAGCCTACGACACCCCCGGACTTCGAGCCCACCCCCAAAACCGTGGGCTATTGCACACAATTTTTGGTCCAAAAAAGACCCGTTTATATTGTTTGACCCGTTTAACAACCCAAATAGCATTGAATAATAAACGGAACACATTTGGATGATCCAAACCTCCCTGGCTTGCCTCGATCGATTTTTGGCTGGCGATACCCCTAGACCTACAACCCAACCCTAAAACCGTAGGCTATAGCATATCGTTTTGGATTGAAAATGTACCATTTCACATGTTCAACCTCCCAAATGGCCTCAAATAAATAAACAGATTATACTTGGATGATCCTCAACCTCCCTGGCATGCCCCAGTCTATTTTTGGCCCATGACACCCCCGGATCCCAGGACTACCCTCGAAACTGTAGGCATAGCATACCGATTTGGCTCTAAAATTCCTCGTTCGTACCGTTTCATCCGTTTGACCACCCAAATTGCCTCGAATAAATAAACCGACCATACTGGGATAATACTCAACCTCCCTGGCATATCCTGATCAACTTTGGCCCATGATACACCCGAACCCCAAGTCCACACCCGAAACCGTAAGCTATAGCACACCGATTTGGCCCAAAAATGCCCCGTTCGTACCATTTCATCCGTTTGACCACCCAAATAGCCTCGAATAAATAAACAGACTACACTAGGATGATCGCCAACCTCCTGGCATGCCCTAATCAATTTTCAGCCTATGGCACCCCTAGACCCTGAGCCCACCCTAAAACCATGGGCTATAGCATATCGATTTAGCTCAAAAATTCCCTGTTCTTGCAATTTTTCCTATTTGACCACCCAAATAGCCTTGAATAAATAAACGGACCATATTAGGATGATCTCCAACCTACCTGGCATACCCCGATCAATTTTAAGCCGACGGTACCCCCGGACCCTGGGCCCACCCTCGAAACTGTGAGCTTTAGCACATCGATTTAGCCTGAAATTGCCTCGTTCACACCATTTCACCCGTTTAACCACCCAAATAGCCTCGAATAAATAAACGGACCATATTGGGATCGATCCTTAACCTCCCTTGAATACCCTAGTCGACTCTCGACCTACGGCACCCCGAGACCCCTGGCCCACCCCAAAACCATGGGCATAGCACACCAATTTGACCCGTAAATACCTCGTTCCCACCAAATCACCCATTTGACCACACAAATAGCCCAGAATAAATAAACAGACCACACTAGGATGATCCCCAACCTCCCTGGCATGCCTCGGTCGATTTTCAGCCCACGACACCCCCAAACCACGGGTCTACCCCTAAAATCATTGGCTGTAGCACACCCATTTGGCTCAAAAATACCTCGTTCATGTTGTTTTGCCCGTTTGACCACCCAAATGGCCTCGAATAAATAAATAGACCACACTGGGATGATCCCCAAACTCCCTGGCATACCTCGGTTAATTTTTCGACAATGACACCCCCGGACCCCAGGCCCACCCCTAAACCATAGGCATAGGACACTGATTTGGCCCGAAAATACCCCGTTTGTGCCGTTTCGGCCATTTGACCACCCAAATGGCCTTGTATTAGATGGACCACACTGGGACGATCCCCAACCTCCCTGGTACACCCTAATCGATTTTCGTCCTTCGATACCCATGGACCCAGGGCCCACCCCTAAAACCATAGGCTATACTTTGGGGGTGGGCCAAGGGTCCAGGGGTGCGATGGGCCGAAAATTGATCGAGGTATGCCAGGGAGGTTGGGGATCATCCCAGTGTGCTCCATTTATTTATTAGAGGCTATTTGGGTGGTCAAACGGGTGAAACAACATGAATAAAGCAGTTTTAGGCCAAATCAGTGTGCTATAGACCACAGTTTTTGGGGTTGACCCAGGGTCCGGGGGTACTGTGGGCCCAAAATCGACCGGGGCATGCTAGGGAGGTTGGGGATCATTCCAGTGTGGTCTGTTTATTTATTCGAAGTAATTTAGGTAGTCAAATGGGTGAAACGACCCGAATGGGGCATTTTCGGGCTAAATCGATGTGCAATAACTCACACTTTTGGGGATTATCCTGGGGTCCGGGGGTATCATAGGCTAAAAATCAATTGGGGCGTGCTGGGGAGGTTGGATAGCATCCCAGTGTGGTCTATTTATTTATTTGAGGCCATTTAGGTGGTCAAACGGGAAAACCAGTGCAAACGAGGCATTTTTGAGCCAAAACAGTGTGCTATAGCCCATGACTTGGGGGGTAGGCCTGGGGTACGAGGGTGTCGTGCACCAAAAATCAATCGAGGCATGCCAGGGAGGTTGGGGATCGTCCCAGTGTGCTCCATGTTTTTATTCGAGGCTATTTGGGTGGTCAAATGGGCGAAACAGGGTGAACGAAGCATTTTTAGGCCAAATCAGAGTGCTATAGCCCACAGTTTTGGGGGTAGACCCAGGGTCCGGGGGTACTATGGGCAGAAAATTGACTGGGGCATTCTAGGGAGGTTGGGGATCATCCCAGTGTGGTCTATTTATTTATTTGAGGCCATTTGGGTAGTCAAACGGGCGAAACGGTGTGAACGGGGTATTTTTGTGCCAAATTGGTGTGCTATAACCCATGGTTTTAGGGGTGGGCCCAAGGTTCGGGGGTGCCGTAGGCCTGAAGTCGGGGGGTGCCGTGGGTCAAAAATTGCCAAGGCCTGACAGGCAGGTTGGGGATCATCTCAGAATGGTTCATTTGTTTATTCAAGGCCATATGGATTGTTCGTTTATTTATTTGAGTCTATTTGAGTGGTTAAACAGGTAAAATGACGTGAACAGGTCATTTTAGAGCCAAATTAGTGTGCTATTGCCCATGGCTTTGGGGGTGGGCCAGGGGTCCAGGGGTACGATGGGCTGAAAATTGATCGGGGTATGACAGGGAGGTTGGGGATAATCACAGTGTGCTCCGTTTATTTATTGGAGGCTATTTGGGTGGTCAAACGGGCGAAACAATGTGAACAAAGCATTTTTAGGCCAAATCAGTATGCTATAGACCACAGTTTTTGGGGTAGACCCAGGATCCGAGGGTACTGTAGGCCCAAAATCGACCGGGGCATGCTAGGGAGGTTGGGGATCATCCTAGTGTGGTCTATTTATTTATTTGAGGCCATTTGGGTGGTCAAACTGGCAAAACGATTAGAACGGAGCATTTTCGTATCAAATCGGTGTGCTATAATCGATGGTTTTAAGGGTGGACCAAGGGTTTGGGGGTGCTGTAGGCCTGAGGTCTGGGGGTGCCGTAGGTCAAAATTTGACCAGGGCATGACAAGGAGGTTGGGGATCATCTCAAAGTGGTCTGTTTGTTTATTTAAGGCCATTTGGGTGGTTCATTTATTTATTCAAGGCTATTTGAGTGGTCAAACAGGCAAAACAACGTGAATGGGTCATTTTTGAGCGAAATCGGTGTGCTATAGCCCATGGTTTCGAGGGTGGGTCTGGTGTCCATGGGTGCCGTGGGCGAAAAATCGATCGAGATACGCTAGTGTGGTTGGGGATCATCCTAGTATGGTCCATTTGTTTATTTGAGCCTATTTGGGTGGTCAAACAAGCAAAATAGCACGAACGGGGCATTTTCAGTCTAAATCGGTGTGCTATAGCCCACGATTTTAGGGGTGAGCCTGGGGCCTGGGGGTGCCGTGGTTTGAAAATCCATCGGGGCAAGACAGGGAGGTAGGGGATCATCCTAGTATTGTCCATTTATTTATTTTAGGCCATTTGGGTGGTTAAACGGGTGAAACGACGCGAACGAGACATTTTTGGGCTAAATTGGTGTGCTATAGCCCATGGTTTTAGAGGTAGGCCCGGGGTTTGGGGGTGCTGTGGGTCAAAAATTGATTGGGGTGTGCCAGGCAGGTTGGGGATCGTCCTAGTATAGTCTGTTTATTTATTCGAGGCCATTTGGTTTGGGCATTTTTGGGCCAAATCTTGTGTGCTATAACCCACGTTTTGGGGGTGGACCCAGAGTTCGGGGGTGTCGTAGGCCAAAAAATTGATGGAGGCATGCTAGAGAGGTTGGAGATCATCCCCGTGTGGTCAGTTTATCTATTCAAGGATATTTGTATGGTCAAACGAGTAAAACGGCGCGAACAATGTGTTTTCGGGCAAAATTGGTGTGCTATAGCCCACAATTTTGGGGTGGACCGGGGTCCGGGGGTGCCGTGGGCAAAAAATTGACTGGGACATGCCAGGAAGGTTGGCATCATTTTAGTGTGGTCCGTTTATTTATTTGAGGCCATTTGGCTGGTCAAATGGGCGAAACGACGCGAACGGGGTATTTTCAGGCTAAATCGGTGTGCTATAGCCCACTATTTCAGGGGTGGTCCTGGGGTCTGGGAGTGTTGTAGGCTGAAAGTCAACCGATGTGTGCCATGGAGGTTGGGGATCATCCCTATATGGTGTTTTTATTTATTTGAGGCTATTTGGGTGGTTAAACGGGCGAAACAACGCGAATGGGGCATTTTCATGCCAAATCGTTGTGCTATAGCCCATTAGGGGTCCCGTAGGCCAAAAATCGATCGGAGCATGCCAGAGAGGTTGGGGATCGCTCCAATATGGTCCGTTTATTTATTCGAGGCCCTTGTGGTGGTCAAACGGGCGAAACGGCATGAACGGGGTATTTTCAGGCTAAATTAGCGTGTTATTGCCCATGGTTTTAGGGGTGGGCCCGGATTTTGGGGGGTGTCGTGGGCCAAAAATCAAGCGTGGCATGCCATGGAGTTTGAAGATTGTCTCAGTTTGGTCCGTTTATTTATTCGAGGCCATTTGGGTATTCATACGGGCAAAATAATACGCATGTGGCATTTATAAGCTAAATCTGTGTGCTATAGGCCACGGTTTCGGGGGTGAGCCCTGGGTCTGGGGGTGCCATCTACAAAAAATTGATTGGGGTGTGCCAGGGAGGTTGAGGATTGTTCCACTGCAGTCCGTTTATTTATTCGTGGCTATTTGGGGGGTCAAACGGATGAAACGGCGTAAACAAGGCATTTTTGTGCCAAATCGGTGTGCTATAGCCTATGGTTTTGGGGATGGGCCTGGGTTATGATGGTGTCTTAGGAGAAAAATCAATCGGTCCGTTCCAGGGAGGTTGGAGATTGTCCCAGTGTGGTCCGTTTATTTATTCGAGGCAATTTAGGTGGTCAAACGGGCAAATTATTATGAACGAGGCATTTTCGTACCAAATCGTTGTGCTATAGCACATGGTTGTGGGGTGGGCCAAAGTTTTGGGGGTGTCGTGGGCTGAGGTCTGGGGTACCGTGGGTCAAAAATTGATCGGGGCATGCCAGAGAGGTTGGATATCGTCCCAATATGGTCCATTTATTTATTCGAGGCTATTTGGGTGGTCAATTGGGCAAAACGGTATGAACAAGGTATTTATGGTCCAAATCGGTGTGCTATAACCCACGGTTTTAGGGGTGGGCCCGGGGTACGAGGGTGTCGTGCATCAAAAATCAATTGAGGCACGCTAGGGAGGTTGGAGATCATCCCAGTGTGTTCCGTTTATTTATTCGAGGCCATTTGGGTGGTCAAATGGGCAAAACGGTATGAACGGGGCATTTTTTAGCCGAATCGGTGTGCTAGATCCCACAGTTTTTAGGGTGGACCTGGGGTCTGGGGGTTCTGTGGGCTGAAAATTGATCGGGGCGCGCCGGGGAGGTTGGGAATCATCCCAGTGTGGTTTATTTATTTATTCGAGGTATGTGGGTGGTCAAACGAGCGAAAAGGTTTGAACGGGGCATTTTTATGTCAAATCAGTGTGCTATAACCCATGGTTATGGGGTGAGCCCAAGATTTGGGGATGCCATGGGTCTAAGGTCTGGGGGTGCCGTGGGTCAATAATCGATCGAGGTGTGACAGAGATGTTGGGGATCATCTCAGAGTGGTTTATTTATTTATTTAAGGCCATTTGGGTGGTCCGTTTATTTATTCGAGGCCATTTGATTGGTCAAATAGGAAAAACGGCACGAACGGGTTATTTTTGGGCCAAATCGATGTGCTATAACCCACGATTTCGGGGGTGGGACCAGGGTCCAAGGGTGCCATGGGCTGAAAATCGATCGGGACATGCTAGGGTGGTTGGGGATCATCTCAGTGTGGTCCATTTATTTATTCGAGGCCATTTGGGTAGTCAAATAGGAAAAACAGCACAATTGGGTAATTTTCAATACAAATCGGTGTTCTATAGCCCACGGTTTCGGGGGTCGGCCTGGGGTCCGGAGGTGCCGTGGGCGAAAAATCAATTGGGGAGTGCCAGGGAGGTTGGGGATCATCCCAGTATGGTACGTTTATTTATTAAAGGCCATTTGGGTGGTCAAATGGGATAAACGACACGAACAAGGCATGTTTGGGCCAAATCGGTGTGCTATAGCCCACAGTTTTAGGTGTGGTCCTGGGGTCCGGGGGTGCTGTGGGTCGAAAATTGACTGAGCCATGCCAGGGGGATTGAGTATCGTCCCAGTCTGGTCTATTTATTTCTTTGAGACCATTTGGGTGGTCAAACGAGTAAAATGGTGCGTACGGGGTATTTTCGAGGCAAATCTCATATGCTATAACGCACGGTTTTGGGGGTGTATCTGGAGTTCGGGGGTGCCGTGGGTCAAAAATTGATCGGGACATGCCAGAGAGGTTGATGATCATCCCCGTGTGGTCAATTTATCTATTCGAGGATATTTGGATGGTCGAACGGACAAAAAGGAGCGAACGACGTATTTTCGGGCTAAATTGGTGTGCTATAGCCCACGATTTTGGGGGTGGTCCCGGGGTCTGGGGGTACTATGGACTGAAAGTCGACCGAGGTGTGCTAGGGAGGTTGGGGATCGTCCTAGTATGGTCTGTTTATTTATTCGAGGCTATTTGGGTAGTCAAACAAGCAAAACGACGTGAATGGGGCATTTTCGAACCAAATCGGTGTGCTATAGCCCACTGTTTCGGGGGTTGGTCTGGGGTCCGGGGGTCCCGTGGGCTAAAAATAGATCAGAGCTTGTCAGGAAAGTTTGGGATCATCCTAATGTGGTCTATTTATTTATTTAAGTCCATTTTGGTGGTCAAACAGGAGAAACGGCATGATCGGGGCATATTTGGGCTAAATCAGCATGTTATTGCCCATGGTTTCAGGGATGGGCTTGGGATCCGGGGGTGTAGTGGGGCAAAAATCAATTGTGGTGTGCCAGGGAGGTTAAAGATAGTTCCATTGTGGTCCATTTAATTATTCGAGGCCATTTGGGTAGTCAAACGATCAAAACAGCGCGTATGTGGCATTTTCAAGTTAAATCGGTGTGCTATTGCCCACGGTTTCGGGGGTGAGCCCTGGGTCCGAGGGTGCCATCTGCCTAAAATTGACCGGGGTGCGTCAGCGAGGTTAGGGATCATCCCACTATAGTCCATTTATTTATTTGAAGCTATTTGGGGGGTCAAACGGGTGAAACGGCGCAAAGAAGGCATTTTTAGGCCAAATCGATGTGCTATAGCCCATGGTTTTGGGGGTGGGCCTGGGGTACGATGGTGCCATGGGTGAAAAATAGAACGATGCATTTCAGTGAGGTTGGAGATCGTCCCAGTGTGGTCTGTTTATTTATTCGAAGCTATTTGGGTGGTCAAACGGGCAAAACGGCACGAACGAGGCACTTTCAGGCTAAATCGGTGTGTTATAATCCATGGTTTTGGGGGTAGGCACAGGGTTTGAAGGTGCCATAGGCCAAAAATATACCAGGGCAAGCCAGTGAGGTTGTGGATCATCCGAGTGTGGTCAAACGGGCGAAATGGCATGAACGAGGCATTTTTAGGCTAAATCGGTGTGCTATAGCCCACGATTTTGTGGGTGAACCCGGGGTCGAGGGTACCATAGGCCCAAAATTGATTGGGGTATGCCAGGGAGGTTGGAGATCATCCCAGTATGGTCTATTGATTTATTCGATGCCATTTGGGTGATCAAACGGGTGAAACTGTGCAAACTAGGCATTTTCAGGCCAAATCGATGTGCTATATCCCACGGTTTTGGGGTGGACCCGGGGTCCAGTGGTGCCGTAGGCCAAAAATCAATTGGGGCATGCCAGGGAGGTTGGGAATCATCCCAGTGTGGTCCATTTATTTATTTGAGTCCATTTGGGTGGTCAAACAAGCAAAATGGCACGAACGAGGCTTTTTCAGGCCAAATTGGTGTGCTATACCACACGATTTTAGGGGTGGTCCCAGGGACCGACGGTGCTGTGGACCGAAAGTCAACTGAGGTGTTCTAGGAAGGTTGGGGATCATCCCATTGTGGTCTGTTTATTTACTCTAGGCTTTTAGTGTGGTCAAACTGGCAAAACGGCATGAACGGGGCATTTTAGAGCCAAATTAGTGTGGTCTATTTTTGGGCTATAGCCCATGGGTTTGGGGGTAGGCCCGGGGTCTAGGGGTGCCGTGAGCTGAAAATCGATTGAGGTATGCCAGTGTGGTTGAGAATCATCCCAATATGGTCCATTTATTTATTCGAGGCCATTTGGGTGCTCAAATGAGCAAAACAGCACGAATGGCATGATCGGGACATTTTATGGGCTAAATCAGCGTGTTATTGCCCATGGTTTAAGGGGTGGGATCGGGATCCGGGGATGTTATGGGCCAAAAATCAATTGTGGTATGCCAGGGAGGTTAAAGATTGTCCAAGTGTGGTCCATTTATTTATTCGAGGCTATTTGGATAGTCAAACGAGCAAAACGGTGTGAATTTGGCATTTTCAAGCTAAATCGATGTACTATTGCCCACAGTTTCGGAGGTGAGCCCTGGGTTCGGTGGTGCCATCTGCCAAAAATTGATCGGGGTGCGCCAGGGAGGTTGGGGATCGTCCCACTATAGGGGGTCAAATAGGTGAAACGGCGCAAACAAGGAATTTTTACGCCAAATCGGTATGCTATAGCCCACGGTTTTGGGAGTGGGACTGGGGTACGATGGTGTCGTAGGCCAAAAATCGATTAGTGCATTTTGGTGAGGTTGGGGATCATCCCAGTGTGGTTTGTTTATTTATTCGAGGCTATTTGGGTGGTCAAACAGGCAAAACGGCATCAACGAGGCATTTTCGGGTCAAATCGATGTGCTATAGCCCATGGTTTTGGGGATGGGCCCGAGGTTCAGGGGTGTCGTGGGCTGAAAATTGATGTGGACATGCCAGAGAGGTTAGGGATCATCCCAGCATGGTCCAGTTACTTATTCGAGACCATTAGGGTGGTTAAACGGGTGAAACGTTACAAACGGGGCATTTTCGAGCCAAATAGGTGTGCTATAATAGCCCACGATTTTGGGGGTGGGCTCGGGGTCTAGGGATACCATAGGCTAAAAATAAATTGGGGCGTGCCAGGGAGGTTAGGGATTATTTTAGTTTGGTTCGTTTAGTTATTCGATGCTATTTGGGTGGTCAAATGGGTAAAATGGAACGTACGAGGCATTTTCAGGCCAAATCGATGTGTTATAGTCCACGGTTTCGGTGGTGGGCTCGGGGTTCGGAGGTACCGTAGGCTAAAATTTTACCAGGGCAAGCCAGGGAGGTTGGGGATCATCCGAGTGTGGTCCGTTTATTTATTCAAGGCTATTTGGGTGGTCAAACGAGCGAAACAATGTGAACGAGGCATTTTTGGGCCAAATTGGTGTGCTATAGCCCACGTTTTTAGGGGTCGGCCTGGGGTATGGGGGTGTCGTGGGCCAAAAATTGACCAGGGCATGCCAGAGAATTTAGGGATCATCCTAGTATGGTCTGTTTATTTTTTCAATGCCATTTGCGTGGTCAAAAGGGTGAAATGGCATGAACAGGGCATTTTTAGGCCAAATCTGTGTGCTATAGCCCACAGTTTTGGGGGTAGACCCAGGGGCCGGGGATACTACGGGCGGAAAATCGACTAGGGCATTCTAGGGAGGTTGGGGATCATCCCAGTGTGGTCTATTTATTTATTTGAGGCCATTTAGGTGGTCAAACGGGCAAAACGGTGTGAACGAGATATTTTTGTGCCAAATTGGTGTGCAATAACCCATGGTTTTAGGGGTGGGCCCAAGGTTCGGGGGTGCAGTAGGCCTGAAGTCAGGGGCTGTCGTGGGTCAAAAATTGCCAAGGCCTGACAGGCAGGTTGGGGATCATCTCAGAATGGTTCATTTGTTTATTCGAGGCCATTTGGATTGTTCGTTTATTTATTCGAGTCTATTTGAGTGGTCAAACAGGCAAAATGATGTGATCAGGTCAATTTAGAGCCAAATTAGTGTGCTATAGCCCATGGCTTTGGGGGTGGGCCAGGGGTCCAGGGGTGCAGTGGGCCAAAAATTGATCGGGGTATGCCAGGGAGGTTGGGGATAATCACAGTGTGCTCCGTTTATTTATTGGAGGCTATTTGGGTGGTCAAACGGGTAAAACAACGTGAACAAAGCATTTTCAGGACAAATCAGTGTGCTATAGACCACAGTTTTTGGGGTAGACCCAGGGTCCGAGGGTACTGTAGGCCCAAAATCGACCGGGGCATGCTAGGGAGGTTGGGGATCATCCTAGTGTGGTCTATTTATTTATTTGAGGCCATTTGGGTGGTTAAACGGGCGAAACGGTGAGAACGGAGCATTTTCGTGCAAAATCAGTGTGCTATAACCCATGGTTTTAAGGGTGGGCCCAGGGTTTTGGGGTGTTGTAGGCCTGAGGTCTGGGGGTGCCGTAGGTCAAAAATTGACCAAGGCATGACAAGGAGGTTGGGGATCATCTCAAAGTGGTCTGTTTGTTTATTTAAGGCCATTTGGGTGGTCCATTTATTTATTCGAAGCTATTTGAGTGGTCAAACAGGCGAAACAACGTGAATGGGTCATTTTTGAGCGAAATTGGTGTGCTATAGCCCATGGTTTCGAGGGTGGGTCCGGTGTCCATGGGTGTCGTGGGCCAAAAATCGATCGGGGTATGCTAGTGTGGTTGGGGATCATCCCAGTATGGTCCGTTTGTTTATTTGAGGCTATTTGGATGGTCAAACGAGCAAAACGTCACGAACGGGGCATTTTCAGTCTAAATCGGTGTGCTATAGCCCACGATTTTAGGGGTGGGCCTGGGGCCTGGGAGTGCCGTGGTTTGAAAATCCATTGGGGTAAGCTAGGAAGGTAGGGGATCATCCTAGTATTGTCCGTTTATTTATCTGAGGCCATTTAGGTGGTTAAACGGGCGAAACGACGCGAACGAGGCATTTTTGAGCTAAATTGGTGTGCTATAGCCCATGGTGTTAGAGGTAGGCTCGGGGTTCGGGGGTGCTGTGGGTCGAAAATTAATCGGGGTGTGCTTGGTAGGTTGGGGATCGTCCTAGTTTAGTCTGTTTATTTATTCGAGGCCATTTGGTTTGGGCATTTTTGGGCCAAATCTTGTGTGCTATAACCCACGTTTTGGGGGTGGACCCAGAGTTCGGGGGTGCCGTAGGCCAAAAAATTGATGGAGGCATGCCAGAGAGGTTGGAGATCATCCTCGTGTGGTCAGTTTATCTATTCGAGGATATTTGGATGGTCAAACGGGCAAAACGGCGCAAACAATGTGTTTTCAGGCTAAATTGGTGTGCTATAGCCCACAATTTTGGGGTGGACCGGGGTCCGGGGGTGCCGTGGGCAAAAAATTAACCGGGACGTGCCAGGAAGGTTGGCATCAATTTAGTGTGGTCCATTTATTTATTTGAGGCCATTTGGCTGGTCAAACGGGCGAAACGACGCGAACGGGGTATTTTCAGGCTAAATCGGTGTTCTATAGCCCACTATTTCGGGGGTGGTCCTAGGGTCTGGGAGTGTTGTAGGCTGAAAGTCGACTGAGGTGTGCCATGGAGGTTGGGGATCATCCCTGTATGGTCTTTTTATTTATTTGAGGCTATTTGGGTGGTCAAACGGGCGAAACAACACGAATGGGGCATTTTCATGCCAAATCGTTGTGCTATAGCCCATTGTTTCGGGGGTTGGCCCAGGGTCTAGGGGTCCCGTAGGCCAAAAATCAATCGGAGCATGCCAGGGAGGTTGGGGATCACCCCAATATGGTCTGTTTATTTATTCGAGGCCCTTTTGGTGGTCAAACGGGCGAAACGGCATGAACGGGGTATTTTCGGGCTAAATCAGCGTGTTATTGCCCATGGTTTCAGGGGTGGGCCTGGGTTTTGGGGGGTGTCGTGGGCGAAAAATCAAGCGTGGCACGCCATGGAGGTTGAATATTGTCCCAGTTTGGTCCGTTTATTTATTCGAGGCTATTTGGGTATTCATACGGGCAAAATAGTGCGCATGTGGCATTTATAAGCTAAATCTGTGTGCTATAGGCCACGATTTCGGGGGTGAGCCCTAGGCCCGGGGGTGCCATCTACCAAAAATTGATCGGGATGTGCCAGGGAGGTTGAGGATTGTTCCACTATAGTTCGTTTATTTATTCGTGGCTATTTGGGGGGTCAAATGGGTGAAACGGCGCAAACAAGGCATTTTTGTGCCAAATCGGTGTGTTATAGCCCACGGTTTTAGGGGTGGGCCTGGGTTATGATGGTGTCGTGGGCGAAAAATTAATCGGTCTATTCCAGGGAGGTTGGAGATTGTCCCAATGTGGTCCGTTTATTTATTCGAGGCTATTTGGGTGGTCAAACGGGCAAAATATTATGAACGAGGCATTTTCGTGACAAATCATTGTGCTATAGCACATGGTTGTGGGGTGGGCCAAAGGTTTGGGGGTGTCGTGGGCCTGAGGTCTAGGGGTGCCGTGGGTCAAAAATTGATCGGGGCATGCCGGAGAGGTTGAATATTGTCCCAATGTGGTCCATTTATTTATTCGAGGCTATTTGGGTGGTCAATTGGGAAAAACGGTACGAACGAGGCATTTATGGTCTAAATCGATCTGCTATAGCCCACGGTTTTAGGGGTGGGCCCGAGGTACGAGGGTGTTGTGCATCGAAAATCAATTGAGGCATGCTAGGGAGGTTGGAGATCATCCCAATGTGTTCCGTTTATTTATTCGAGGCCATTTGGGTGGTCAAACGGGCGGAACGGCATGAACGGGGCATTTTTGAGCTTAATCAGTGTGCTAGATCCCACAATTTTTAGGGTGGACCTGGGGCCCGGGGGTGCCGTGGGCTGAAAATTGATCGAGGCGTGTCGGGGAGGTTGGGAATCATCCCAGTGTGGTTTATTTAATTATTCAAGGCTATTTGGGTGGTCAAAAGAGTGAAATGGTTTGAACGGGGCATTTTCATATCAAATTGGTGTGCTATAACCCATGGTTTTGGGGTGGGCCCAAGGTTTGGGGATGCCATGGGTCTGAAGTCTGGGAGTGCCATGGGTTAATAATCGATCGAGGTGTGACAGAGATGTTGAGGATCATCTCAGAGTGGTTCATTTATTTATTTGAGGCCATTTGGGTGGTCCGTTTATTTATTCGAGGCCATTTGATTGGCCAAATAGGAAAAACGGCACGAACGGGTTATTTTTGAGGGAAATCGATGTGCTATAAACCACGGTTTTTGGGGGTGGGACCAGGGTACAAGGGTGCCATAGGCTGAAAATCGATCGAGACATGCCAGGGTGATTGGGGGTCATCTCAGTGTGGTCCATTTATTTATTCAAGGCCATATGGGTGGTCAAACAGGAAAAACAACACAATTGGGGAATTTTCAGGACAAATCTGTGTTCTATAGCCCACGGTTTTGGGGGTTGGCCTGGGGTCCGGAGGTGCCGTGGGTCAAAAATCAATTGGGGAGTGCCAGGGAGGTTGTGGATCGTCCCAGTATGGTAAGTTTATTTATTCACGGCCATTTGGGTGGTTAAATGGGAGAAACGGCGCGAACGAGGCATGTTTGGGCCAAATCGGTGTGCTATAGCCCACTGTTTTAGGTGTAGTCCTGGGGTCCGGGGGTGCTTTGGGTCGAAAATTGATTGAGGCATGCCAGGGGGATTGGGTATCGTCCCAGTCTGGTCTGTTTATTTCTTTGAGGCCATTTGGGTGGTCAAACGAGTAAAATGGTGCGTACGGGGTATTTTCAAGGCAAATCTCATGTGCTATAACCCACGGTTTTGGGTGTGTATCTGGAGTTCGGGGCTGCCGTGGGTCAAAAATTGATCGGGACATGCCAGAGAGGTTGGTGATCATCCCCGTGTGGTCAATTTATCTATTCGAGGATATTTGGATGGTCGAACGGGCAAAAAGGCGCGAACGACGTATTTTTGGGCTAAATTAGTGTGCTATAGCCCAATATTTTGGGGGTGGTCCCGGGGTCTAGGGGTACTATGGACTGAAAGTCGATCGAGGTGTGCTAGGGAGGTTGCGGATCATCCTAGTATGGTCTGTTTATTTATTCGAGGCTATTTGGGTGGTCAAACGAGCAAAACGACGTGAGCGGGGCATTTTCGAACCAAATCAGTGTGTTATAGCCCACTGTTTCGAGGGTTGGTCCAGGGTTTGAGGGTCCCGTGGGCTAAAAATTGATCGGAGCTTGTCAGTAAAGTTCGGGATCATCCTAATGTGGTCTATTTATTTTTTTGAGTCTATTTTGGTGGTCAAACAGGAGAAACGGCATGATCGGGGCATATTTGGGCTAAATCAGCATGTTATTGCCCATGGTTTCAGGGATGGACTTAGGATCCGAGGGTGTAGTGGGTGAAAAATCAATCGTGGTGTGCTAGGGAGGTTAAAGATAGTTCTAGTGTGGTCCATTTATTTATTCGAGGCCATTTCGGTAGTCAAACGATCAAAACGGCGCGTATGTGGCATTTTCAAGCTAAATCGATGTGCTATTGCCCACGGTTTCGGGGGTGAGCCCTGGGCCCGGGGGTGCCATCTGCCAAAAATTGATCGGGGTGCGTCAGGGAGGTTAGGGATCGTCCCACTATAGTCCATTTATTTATTTGAGGCTATTTGGGGGGTCAAACGGGTGAAACGGCGCAAAGAAGGCATTTTTAGGCCAAATCGATGTGCTATAGCCCATGGTTTTGGGGGTGGGCCTGGGGTACGATGGCTCCGTGGGCGAAAAATAGACCGATGCATTCCAGTGAGGTTGGAGATCATCCCAGTGTGGTCTGATTATTTATTCGAGTCTATTTGGGTGGTCAAACGAGCAAAACGGCAAGAACGAGGCACTTTCAGGCTAAATCGGTGTGTTATAGTCCATGGTTGTGGGGGTAGTCACAGGGTTTGAAGGTGCCATAGGCCAAAAATATACTAGGGCAAGCCAGTGAGGTTGGGGATCATCCGAGTGTGGTCAAACGGGCGAAATGGCATGAACGAGGCATTTTTAGGCTAAATCGGTGTGCTATAACCCACGATTTTGAGGGTGAACCTGGGGTCGGGGGTACCATAGGCCGAAAATTGATTAGGGTATGCCTGGGAGGTTGGGGATCATCCTAGTATGGTCTATTGATTTATTCGAGGCCATTTGGGTGATCAAACGGGTGAAACTGTGCAAACTAGGCATTTTCAGGCGAAATCGGTGTGCTATATCCCACGGTTTTGGGGTGGACCAGGGGTCCAGTGGTGCCGTAGGCCAAAAATCAATTGGGGCATGCCAGGGAGGTTGGGAATCATCCCAGTGTGGTCCATTTATTTATTTGAGTCCATTTGGGTGGTCAAACAAGCAAAATGGCGTGAACGAGGCATTTTCAGGCCAAATTGGTGTGCTATACCACACGATTTTGGGGGTGGTCCCAGGGACCGATGGTGCTGTGGCCCGAAAGTCAATCGAGGTGTTCTAAGGAGGTTGGGGATCATCCCATTGTGGTCTGTTTATTTACTCTAGGCTTTTAGTGTGGTCAAACTGGCAAAACGGCATGAACGGGGCATTTTAGAGCTAAATCAGTGTGGTCCATTTTTGGGCTATAGCCCATGGTTTTGGGGGTAGGCCCGAGGTCCAAGGGTGCCGTGAGAGAAAAATCAATTGAGGTATGCCAGTGTGGTTGAGAATCATCCCAGTATGGTCCATTTATTTATTCGAGGCCATTTGGGTGGTCAAACGAGCAAAACAGCACGAATGGTATGATCGGGACATTTTTGGGCTAAATCAGCGTGTTATTGCCCATGGTTTAAGGGGTGGGCTCGGGATCCGGGGATGTTGTGGGCCAAAAATCAATCGTGGTATGTCAGGGAGGTTAAAGATTATGCCAGTGTGGTCCATTTATTTATTCGAGGCTATTTGAATAGTCAAACGAGCAAAACGGTGTGAATTTGTCATTTTCAAGATAAATCAGTGTGCTATTGCCCACAGTTTCGGAGGTGAGCCCTGGGTTCGGTGGTGCCGTCTGCCAAAAATTGACCGGGGTGCGCCATGGAGGTTGGGGATCGTCCCACTGTAGGGGGTCAAATAGGTGAAACGGCGCAAACAAGGCATTTTTATGCCAAATCGATATGCTATAACCCACGGTTTTAGGAGTGGGACTGGGGTACGATGGTGCCGTGGGCCAAAAATCGATCGGTTTATTTCGGTGAGGTTGGGGATCGTCCCAGTGTGGTTTGTTTATTTATTCGAGGCTATTTGGGTGGTCAAACAGGCAAAACGGCGTGAACGAGGTATTTTCGAGCCAAATCGATGTGCTATAGCCCCTGGTTTTGGGGATGGGCCCCGGGTTCAGGGGTGTCGTGGGCTGAAAATTGATGTGGACATGCCAGGGAGGTTAGGGATCGTCCCAGTATGGTCCAGTTACTTATTCGAGACCATTAGGGTGGTTAAATGGGTGAAATGGTACAAATGGGGCATTTTCGAGCCAAATAGGTATGCTATAATAGCCCACAATTTTGGGGGTGGGCTCGGGGTCTGGGGATACCGTAGGCTAAAAATTAATCGGGGTGTGCCAGGGAGGTTAGAGATCATTTTAGTTTGGTTCGTTTAGTTATTCGATGCCATTTGGGTGGTCAAACGGGTAAAATAGAACGTACGAGGCATTTTCAGGCCAAATCGATATGTTATAGTTCACGGTTTCGGTGGTGGGCTCGGGGTTCGGAGGTACCGTAGGCCAAAAATTTACCAGGGCAAGCCTGGGAGGTTGGGGATCATCCGAGTATGGTCCGTTTATTTATTAGTGGCTATTGGGTGGTCAAACGGGCAAAACAATGTGAACGACGCATTTTTGGGCCAAATTGGTGTGCTATAGCCCACGTTTTTGGGGGTCGGCCTGGGGTACGGGGGTGTCGTGGGCCAAAAATTGACCAGGGCATGCCAGGGAATTTGGGGATCATCCTAGTATGGTCTGTTTATTTTTTCAAGGCCATTTGTGTGGTCAAAAGGGCGAAATGGCATGAACGGGGCATTTTTAGGCTAAATCAGTGTGCTATAGCCCACGGTTTTGAAGGTGGACCCTTGGTCCGGGGGTGCCATGGCTGAAAATTGATCGGGGCATGCCTGGGAGGTTGGGGATCGTCTCAGTGTGGTCCATTTATTTATTTGAGGCCATTTGGGTGGTCAAACAGGCGAAATGACGTGAACAGGGTGTTTTTAGGCCAAAGTGGTGTGCTATAGCCTACTGTTTTGGGGGTAGGCTTGGGGTTCGGAGGTCCCGTGGGCCAAAAATCAATCGGGGCATGCCAGAGAGGTTGGGGATCATCCCAATGTGGTATGTATATTTATTCGAGGCCATTTGGGTAGTCAAAGGGGCAAAACGAATTAAAATAGGGCATTTTTGTGACAAATCGGTATGCTATAACCCACGGTTTTAGGGGTGGGCCCGGGGTCAAAGGGTACCGTGGGCTGAAAATCGATCAGGGCATGCCAGGGAGGTTGGGGATCATCCCAGTATGGTCTTTTTATTTATTTGTGGCCATTTAGGTGGTCAAACGGGTGAAATAGCACGAATGAGGCATTTTTGAGCTAAATCGGTGTGCTTTAGCCTACAGTTTTGGGGGTGGGCTTGGGGTCTGAGGGTGTCGGAGGCATCATCCTAGTATGGTCTATTTATTTATTCGAGGTCATTTGGGTTGTCAAACGGGCGAAATAATGTGAATGGGGTATTTTCGAGCTAAATTGGTGGGTTATAGCCCACGGTTTTAGGGGTGGATCCGGGGTCCGAGGGTACCATGGGCCAAAAATAAATCGGGGTGTGCTAGGGATGTTGAAAATAATCCCAGTATGGTCCGTTTATTTATTTTAGGCTATTTGGGTGGTCAAATGATTAAAACGGCCCGAACGAGGCATTTTCGGGCCAAATCGGTGTGCTATAGCCCACGGTTTATGGGGTGGACCCAGGGTCTGAGGTGCCATAGGACAAAAAATCGACCGAGGCATGCTAGGGAGGTTAGGGATCATTTCAGAGTGGTTCATTTGTTTATTCAAGGCCATTTAGGTAATCAAACGAGCAAAACGGTGCGGACAGGGCATTTTCGAGCCAAATCAGTGTGCTATAGCCCATGGTTTCAAGTATGGGCCTGGGGTCTGGGGGTCTCATAGGCCAAAAATCGATCGGGGCATGACAGAGAGGTTGGGGATTGTCCCAGTGTGGTTCATTTATTTATTCGAGGCCATTTGGGTTGTTAAAAGGGCGAAATAGCACGAACAAGGCATTTTTGGGCATTTTCGGTGTGCTATAGCCCATGGTTCTAGGGGTAGGCCCGGTGTATGGGGGTTCCGTGTTCAAAAAATCAATTGGGGCATGCCAAGGAGGTTAGGGATCATCCCAATGTGGTCCGTTTATTTATTCGACACCATTTGGGTAGTCAAATGGTTGAAACGACATGAATGGGGCATTTTTGGGCCAAATCGATGTGCTATAGCCCATGGTTTCGAGGGTGAACCCGGGTTCGGGGGTGCCGTAGGCTGAAAATTGACTAGGGCATACCAGGGAGGTTGGGGATCATCCCAGTATGGTCTATTTATTTATTGGATGCCATTTGGGTGGTCAAACGGGCGAAACAGTGCAAACTAGGCATTTTCGGGCCAAATCGGTGTGCTATAGCCCACGGTCTTGGGGGGTGGGCCACGAATTGTGGGTGTTGTGGGTTAAAAATAAATAGGAGCATGCCATGGAGTTTGGGGATCGTCCTAACATGGTCCGTTTATTTATTAGAGGACATTTGGGTGGTTAAACGGGCGAAATGTTGCAAATGGGGTATTTTCGGGCCAAATTATTTTGCTATAGCCCACAGTTTTGGGGGTAGGCCCAGGTCAGAAGGTGTCATGGGCAGAAAATTAATTGTGGCATGCTAGCATGATTGGGCATCATCCTTGTGTGGTCCGTTTAATTATTCGAGGCCATTTGGTTGGTCAAACATGCAAAAAGGCGTGAACGAGGCATTTTCAGGCTAAATCGGTTTGCTATAGGCCACAGTTTTGAGGGTGAGCCTGGGGTCTGAGGGTGTCGTGGGTCAAAAATTGACCGATGCATGCCAATAAGGTTGGGATCATCCCAGTGTGGTCCATTTATATATTTGAGGCCATTTGGATGGTCAAACGAGCGAAATAATGCGGACGGGGCATTTTTGGGCTAAATTGGTGTGCTATAGCCCACAGTTTCAGGGGTGGACCCAGGGTCCGAGGGTGCCATGGGCCGAAAATTGACCTGGGCATGCCAGGGAGTTTGGGGATCATTCCAGTATGGTATGTTTATTTATTTGAGGCCATTTGGGTAGTTAAACGGGTTAAACGGTGCGATCGGGATATTTTCGGGCAAAATTGGTGTGCATTAGGCCACGGTTTTGGGGGTGGGCTTGGGGTCTGGGGTCCCGTAGACCAAAAATCGACTGGGGCATGCCAGGTATATTGGGGATCATTCTAATGTGGTCCGTTTATTTATTTGAGGCTATTTGGGTTGGCAAACGGGCAAAACAGCCCAAACGGGGCATTTTTAAGACAAAACGGTGTGCTATAGCCACGATTTTAAGGGTGGGCCAGGGGTCTGTAAGTGCTGTGGGCCGAATATTGATCGGGGCATGCCAAGGAGGATTGGGATCATCCCAGTGTGGTCCGTTTATTTTTTTGAGGCCATTTGGGTGGTCAAATGGGCAAAACGACGTGAACGGGGCATTTTTGGGCCAAATTGGTGTGCTATAGGCCAGGGTTTCAGGGGTGGACTAAGGGTCCGGGGGTGCCATGGGCCAAAAATTGATCGGGATGTGCTAGGAAGGTTGGGGATCATCCCAATGTGAACTCGGGGTTCGGGGGTGTCGTGGGCCGAAAATCAACTAAGGCATGCCAGGAGGTTGGGGATCTTCTCAGTGTGGTTCGTTTATTTATGCGAGGCTATTTTGGTGGTCAAACAGGCAAAACGGCGTGAACTGGGTAGTTTTGGGCCAAATTGGTGTGCCATAGCCCACGGTTTTAGGGGTGGGCCCAGGGTGTGGGGTTGTCGTGGTCCGAAAATTGATCAGGGCATGGCAAGGCGGTTAGAGATTGTCCTAGTATGGTCTGTTTATTTATTCGATGCCATTTGGGAGGCTAAACAGGAGAAATGGCGCAAACAAGGCATTTTTGGACCAAATCGATGTGCTATAGCCCATGATTTTAAGGGTGGGCTTGGGATCCTGGGGTGTCATGGGTTGAAAATTGACTAGGGCATGTCAGGGGGGTTGAGGATCGTCCCAATGAGGTCCGTTTATTTATTCGAGGCTATTTGGATGGTCAAACGAGCAAAATGGTGCAAACAGGGCATTTTCTGGCCAAATCCCATGTACTATAGCCCACGATTTTGGGGATGGACCCAGAGTTCGTAGGTGCCATGGGCAAAAAATGGACCAAGGCGTGCCAGAGAGGTTGGGGATCATCCCAGTGTGGTTCGTTTATTTATTTGAGGCCATTAAGGTGGTCAAACGGGCCAAACGGCATAGACGGAGCCTTTTCAGGCCAAATCGGTGTGCTATATCCCACGGTTTTGGGGTGGACCCAAGGACCGGGAGTGTCGCAGGTCAAAAATCGACTGGGTATGCCAGGAAGGTTGGGGATCATCCTAGTGTCATTCGTTTATTTATTTGAGTCCATTTGGGTGGTCAAACGGGCAAAATACCGCGAACGGGGCATTTTTAGGCCAAATCGGTGTGCTATACCACACAAGTTTGGGGGTGGTCCCAGGGATCGGCGATGCTGTATGCCGAAAGTCGACCGAGGCATGCCAGGGAGGTTGGGGATCATCCAATTTTGGTCTGTTTATTTATTCGAGGCCCTTATTGTGGTCAAACTAGCGAAACGGCACGAACGGGGTATTTAGAGCCAAATTGGTGTGCTATAGCCCACGGTTTAGGGGGTGAGCCCGGGATTCGGGGATACCATGGGCAAAAAATCAACTGGCGCATGCCAGGGAGGTTGGGGATTGACCCACTGTAGTCCATTTAATTATTCGAGGCCATTTGGGTTGTCAAACAGGTAAAACGGCGCAAATGAGGCATTTTTGGGCCAAATTGGTGTGCTATAGCCCATGGTTTTGAGGGTGGACCGGGGTCCGGGATTGCCGTGGGCCAAAAATCAACAACGGCATACTAGGGAGGTTTGGATCGTCCTAGTGTGGTCCGTTTATTTATTCGACGCTATTTGGGAGGCCAAACGGGCAAAACGGCACAAATGGGCCATTTTCAAGCGAAATCGTTGTGCTATAGCCCACGGTTTCGAGGGTGTTCTTGGTGTCCTAGGGTATCGTGGTCTAAAAATTAACCGGGGTATGCCAAGGAGGTTGGGATCATCCCAGTGTGATATATTTATTTTTTTTAAGGCTATTTGGGTGGTCAAACGGGCAAAACAGCGCAAATGGGAAATTTTTAAGCCAAATCAACGTGCTATAGCCCATGGTTTTGGGGGTGGGACTGGGGTCCAGGGGTTTTGCAGGCTAAAAATCAACCAGAGAGTGCCAGGGAAGTTGAGGATCATCCCAATATAGTCCGTTTATTTATTCGAGGCTATTAGGGTGGTCAAACAGGTGAAACAACGAGAATAGGGCATTTTCGAGCCAAATCGATGTGCTATAGCCCACGGTTTTGGGGGTGGGCTCAGGGTCTATGGTTGCTGTGGGCAAAAAATTGACCCAAGCATGCTGGGGATATTGGGGATTGTCTTATTATGGTTCATTTATTATTTTGAGGCTATTTAAGTGGTTAAACGGGCAAAACAATGCGAACAAGAAATTTTTTGGGAAATATCGGTGTGCTATAGCCCACGGTTTTGGGGTTGGCCCATGGTCCGAGAGTGTCGTGGGCTGAAAATTGACCGGCGCATGCCAGGAAGGTTGAGAATCATCCCAGTGCAGTTTGTTTAAGTATTCGAGGCCATTTGTATGGTCGAACGGGTGAAACGGCAGGAACAAGGCATTTTCAGGCCAAATTCGTATGCTATAGCCCATGGTTTCGGTAGTGGGCCCAGGGTTTAAGGGTGTCGTATGGCAAAAATCAATTGGGGTGTGCCAGGGAGGTTGGGGATTATCCCAGTGTGGTCCGTTTATTTATTCGAGGCTATTTGGGTAGTTAAATGGACAAAATGACGCGATCAGTGTGTTTTTAAGCCAATTCAGTATGCCCACGATTTTAGGGTAGATCCGGGATCTGGGGTGACATAGGCCAAAAATCGATCGGGGCGTCCCAGGGAAGTTAGGGATCATCCCAGTATGGTCTGTTTATTTATTTGAGGCCATTTGGGTGGTTAAACGGGTGAAATGGCACGAACGGAGTGTTTACAGGCCAAATCAGTGTGCTATAACCTATAGTTTTGAGGGTGGACCTTGGGTCTGGGGGTTTTGTAGGTTAAAAATCGACCGGCGCATACTAGGAAGTTTGGGGATCATCCCAGTGTCGTCTGTTTATTTATTTGAGGTTGTGTTTATTTATTCGAGGTTATTTGGGTGATTAAATGGGCGAAACAATGCGAACGGGGCATTTTTAGGCTAAATCAGTGTGCTATAGCCCCCAGTTTTGGGGGTGGGCTTGGGGTCTGGGGGTTCCATGGGTTGAAAATTGACCTGGGCATGCCAGGGAGGTTTGAGATTGTCTCAATGTAGTTTGTTTATTTATTCGAGGCCATTTGGGTGGTCTAACGGGCGAAATGGTGCGAACAAGGCATTTTTGGGCCTAATCGGTGTGCTATAGCCCACAGTTTTGATGGTGGGATCGGGGTTTGAGGGTGTGGTGGGTCGAAATTCAATCGATCCATGTTGAGGAGGTTGGGGGTCATCCTAGTGTGGTCCATTTATTATTCAAGGCCATTTGAGCTGTCAAATGGGTGAATCGATGTGAACAGGGCATTTTCAGGCTAAATCGGTGTGCTATATCCCATGATTTTGGGGTGGACTCGGGGTCCGGGGGTGTCGCAGGCCAAAAATTAATTGGGCCATACCAGGGAGGTTGGGGATCATCCCAGTGTCGTCCGTTTATTTATTTGAGTCTATTTGGGTGGTCAAACGGGCAAAATGGTGCGAACGGGGCATCTTTAGGCAAAATCGGTGTGCTATACCACACGATTTTGGGGGTGGTCCCAGGGATCGGCAGTGCTGTGGGTCGAAAGTCGACCGAGGCAAGTCAGGGATGTTGGGGATCATCCAATTGTGGTCTGTTTATTTATTCGAGGCCTTTAGTATGGTTAAACTGGCAAAACAGCATGAATGGGGCATTTTAGAGCCAAATCGATGTGCTATAGCCTATGGTTTTGGGGGTGAGCCCGGGATCCAGGGATACCATGGGCCAAAAATCAACTAGGGCAGGCCAGAGAGGTTGGGGATTGTCCCACTGTAGTCCATTTGATTATTCGAGGCCATTTGGGTGGTCAAACGGGTAAAACGGTGCAAACGAGGCATTTTTGGGCCAAATCAGTGTGCTATAGCCCACGATTTTGTGGGTGGACTGGGGTTCAGGATTGCCGTGGGCCAAAAATTGACAGCGGCATGCCAGAGGTTTGGGATCATCCCAGTGTAGTCCGTTTATTTATTCGACGCTAATTGGGAGGCCAAATAGGCAAAACGGCGCGAATGGGGGCATTTTTACGCTAAATCGTTGTGCTATAGCTCACGGTTTCAAGGGTGTTCTAGGTGTCCTAGGGTATCGTGATCTAAAAATTGACCGGGGTATGCCAAGGAGGTTGGGATCATCCTAGTGTGATCCATTTATTTTTTTGAGGTTATTTGGGTGGTCAAACAGGGAAACCAACGTGAACGGGGAATTTTTGAGCCAAATCAGTGTGCTATAGCCCATGGTTTCGGGGGTGGGATCGGGGTCTGGGGGTTTCGCGGGCCAAAAATCGACCATAGAGTGCCAGGGAGGTTGGGGATCCTCCCAATGTAGTTCGTTTATTTATTCGGGGCTATTTGGGTGGTCAAACATGCAAAACGATGCGAATGGGGCATTTTCAAGCCAAATTGGTGTGCTATAGCCTACGGTTTTGGGGGTGGGCTCGGGGTTCGGGGTTGTCGTGGGCAAAAAATTGACCCGAGCGTGCTGGGGATATTGGGGATCATCCCATTATGGTTTGTTTATTTATTTGAGGCTCTTTGGGTGGTTAAACAGGCAAAATAATGCGAATAGGGCATTTTTTGGGCAATATCAGTGTGCTGTAGCCCATGGTTTTGGGGTTGGCCCATGGTCCGGGAGTGTTGTGGGCTGAATATCGATCGGCGCATGCCAGGAAGGTTGAGAATCATCCCTGTGCGGTTCGTTTATTTATTCGAGGCCATTTGTATGGTCGAACGGGTGAAATAATGCGAACGAGAAATTTTCAAGCCAAATTCGTATGCTATAGCCCATGGTTTCGGTAGTGGGCCCAAGGTTCGGGGGTGTCGTATGGCAAAAATCAACTAGGGCGTGCCAGGGAGGTTGGGGATTATACCAGTGTGGTTTGTTTATTTATTTGAGGCCATTTGGGTGGTTAAACGGACAAAATAGTGTGATCGGTGTGTTTTCGAGCTAAATCAGTGTGCCCATGATTTTAGGGTAGATCCGGGATCTGGGTGACGTAGGCCAAAAATCGATTGGGGCGTGCTAGGGAAGTTAGGGATCATCCCAGTGTGGTTTGTTTATTTATTTGAGGCCATTTGAGTGGTTAAACAGGCGAAATGGCGCGAACGGAGTGTTTACAGGCCAAATCGGTGTGCTATAACCCACTATTTGGGGGGTGGACCTCGGGTCTGGGGGTTCCGTAGGTTGAAAATCGACCGAGGCATTCTAGGAAGTTTGGGGATCATCCCAGTGTGGTCTGTTTATTTATTCAAGGCTGTGTTTATTTATTCGAGGTTATTTGGGTGATCAAATGGGCGAAACAGTGTGAACGGGGCATTTTTAGGCCAAATCAGTGTGCTATAGCCTATGGTTTTGGGGGTGGGCCTAGGGTCCGGGGGTTCAATAGGTAGAAAATGGACCTGGGTGCGCCAGGGAGGTTTGGGATCGTCCCAATGTGTTCCATTTATTTATTTAAGGCCATTTAGGTGGTCTAACGGGCGAAACGGTGCGAACAAGGCATTTTTGGGCCTAATAGGTGTGCTATAGCCCTAGTTTATATGGTGGGCTCGGGGTCTGAGGGTGTGGTGGGTCATAACTCAATTGGTGTGTGTCGGGGAGGTTGGGGGTCATCCTAATATGACTCGTTTATTTATTCGAGGCTATTTGGGCTGTCAAAAGGGCAAAGCGACATGAACAGGGCATTTTCGATATAAATCGGTGTGCTATAGCCCACGGATTCAGGGGTAGGATTGGGGAATGGGAGTGCCATGGGCCAAAAATCAATCGGGGCGTGCAAGAAAGGTTGGGGATCATCCCAGTGTGGTCTGTTTATTTATTCGAAGCAATTTAGATAGTCAAATGGGTGAAACGACCCGAATGGGGCATTTTTGGGCTAAATCGATGTGCTACAGCTCACAGTTTTAGGGATTAGCCCGAGGTTCGGGGGTATCATAGGCCGAAAATCAATCGGGGCGTGCTGGGGAGGTTGGATAGTGACCCAGTGTGGTCCATTTATTTATTTGAGGCCATTTAGGTGGTCAAATGGGCGAAACGGTGCAAACAAGGCTTTTTCGGGCTAAATCAGTGTGCTATAGCCCACGACTTTGGAGCTAGTCCTGGGGTACGAGGGTGTCATGCACCAAAAATCAATCGAGGCATGCCAGGGAGGTTGGGGATCGTCCCAGTTTGCTCCGTTTATTTATTTGAGGCTATTTGGGTGGTCAAACAGGCGAAACAGCATAAATGAAGCATTTTTAGGCCAAATCAGTATGGTCCATTTTTGGGCTATAGCCCACAATTTTGGGGGTAGACCCAGGGTCCGGGGGTACTGTGGGCCGAAAATCGACTGGGGTATTCCAGGGAGGTTGGGGATCATCCCAGTGTGGTCTATTTATTAATTTGACGCCATTTGGGTGGTCAAACAGGCGAAATAGTGTGAATGGGGTATTTTTGTACCAAATTAGTGTGCTATAACCTATGGTTTTAGGGGTGGGCCCAGGGTTCAGGGGTGTCGTAGGCCTGAGGTCTGGGGGTGTCGTAGGTTAAAAATTTCTAAGGCCTGACAGGCAGGTTGGGAATCGTCTCAAAATGGTTCATTTGTTTATTCGAGGCCATTTGGGTTGTTTCTTTACTTATTCGAGGCCATTTGAGTGGTCAAAATAGGCAAAATGATGTGAACAGGTCATTTTTAAGCCAAATCAGTGTGCTATAGCCCACGACTTTGGGGGTGAGCCCGGGGTCCAGGGGTGCCGTGGGCAAAAAATTGATAGGGGTATGCCAGGGAGGTTGGGGATCATCTCAGTGTGCTCTGTTTATTTATTCGAGGCTATTTGGGTGGTCAAACGGGTGAAACAGCGTGAACAAAGCATTTTTAGGCCAAATCAGTGTGCTATAGACCACATTTTTTGGGGTAGACCCAGGGTCCGGGGGTACTGTAGGCCCAAAGTCGATCGAAGCATGCCAGGAAGGTTGGGGATTATCCCAGTATGGTCTATTTATTTATTTGAGGCCATTTGGGTGGTCAAACGGGAGAAACAATGAGAACGGCGCATTTTCGTGCCAAATCGGTGTGCTATATCCCATGGTTATAAGGGTGGGCACAGGGTTCGGGGGTGCTGTAGGCCTGAGGTCTAGGGGTACCGTAGGTCAAAAATTGATCAGGGCATGATAGGGAGGTTGGGGATCGTCTCAAAGTGGTCTGTTTATTTGTTCGAGGCCATTTGGGTGGTCCATTTATTTATTCAAGGCCATTTGAGTGGTAAAATAGGCGAAACAACGTGAACGGGTTATTTTTGAGCCAAATCAGTGAGCTATAGCCACGGTTTCGAGGGTGGGCCCGGTATCCACGGGTGTCGTGGGCCAAAAATCGATCGGGGTATGCTAGTGTGGTTAGGGATCATCCCAATATGGTCTGTTTATTTATTTGAGGCCATTTGGGTGGTCAAATGGGCAAAATGGCATGAACAGGGCATTTTTAGTCCAAATCGGTGCGCTATAGCCCACGGTTTTAGGGGTGGGCCTGAGGTCCGGGGGTGCTGTGGTTCAACAATCAATCGGGGCAAGCCAGGAGGTTGGAGATCATCCCAGTATTGTCCATTTATTTATTCGAGGCTATTTGGGTGGTTAAATGGGCAAAACGGCGAGAACGAGGCATTTTCAAGCTAAATTGGTGTGCTATAGCCCACGGTTTTAGAGGTAGGCCCGGGGTCCGGGGGTGCTATGGGTTGAAAATTTACCGGGGCGTGCCAGGTAGGTTGGGGATCATCCTAGTATAGTCTGTTTATTTATTTGAGGCCATTTGGTTTGTCAAACGAGTAAAACGATGCATACGGGGCATTTTTGGGCTAAATCTTGTGTGCTATAACCCACGTTTTGGGGGTGGACCCGGAGTTTGGGGGTGTCGTAGGCCCAAAATCGATGGGGGCATGCCAGAGAGATTGGAGATCATCCTCGTGTGGTCAGTTTATCTATTCGAGGATATTTGGATGGTCAAACGGGTGAAACAACGCGAACAATATGTTTTCAGGCTAAATTGGTGTGCTATAGCCCACAATTTTGTGGTGGACTGGGGTTCGGGGGTGCCATGGGAAAAAAATTGACCTAGACGTGCCTAGGAGGTTGGCATTATTTCAGTGTGGTCCATTTATTTAATTGAGGCCATTTGACTGGTCAAACGGGCGAAACGATGCGAACGGGGTATTTTCAGGCTAAATCGGTGTGCTATAGCCCATGATTTTGGGGG
>JAPEIP010000009.1:4611050-4636571 GCA_026120095.1 Capsicum chinense
AGGTTGGGGATCATCCTAGTATAGTCTGTTTATTTATTTGAGGCCATTTGGTTTGTCAAACGAGTAAAACGATGCATACGGGGCATTTTTGGGCTAAATCTTGTGTGCTATAACCCACGTTTTGGGGGTGGACCCGGAGTTTGGGGGTGTCGTAGGCCCAAAATCGATGGGGGCATGCCAGAGAGATTGGAGATCATCCTCGTGTGGTCAGTTTATCTATTCGAGGATATTTGGATGGTCAAACGGGTGAAACAACGCGAACAATATGTTTTCAGGCTAAATTGGTGTGCTATAGCCCACAATTTTGTGGTGGACTGGGGTTCGGGGGTGCCATGGGAAAAAAATTGACCTAGACGTGCCTAGGAGGTTGGCATTATTTCAGTGTGGTCCATTTATTTAATTGAGGCCATTTGACTGGTCAAACGGGCGAAACGATGCGAACGGGGTATTTTCAGGCTAAATCGGTGTGCTATAGCCCATGATTTTGGGGGTGGTCCTGGGGTCTGGGAGTGTTGTAGGCTGAAAGTCGACCGAGGTGTGCCATGGAGGTTGGGGATCATCCCAGTATGGTCTTTCTATTTATTTGAGGCTATTTGGGTGGTCAAACGGGTGAAACAAAGCGAACGGGGCATTTTCAAGCTAAATCGCAGTGCTATAGCCCATTGTTTCGGGGGTTGGCCCGGGGTCTGGGGGTCCCGTGGGCCAAAAACTGACCGGAGCATGTCAGGGAGGTTGGGGATCATCCCACTATAGTTCGTTTATTTATTCGAGGCCCTTTTGGTGGTCAAACGGGCGAAACGACATGAACGGGGTATTTTCGGGCTAAATCAGCATGTTATTGCCCATGCTTTCAGGGGTAGGCCTAGGATCCGGGGGTGTCGTGGGCCAAAAATCAAGCGTGGCATGCCAGGGAGGTTGAAGATTGTCCCAGTGTGGTTTGTTTATTTATTCAAGGCCATTTGGGTATTCATACAGCCGAAACAGTGCGAATGTGGCATTTTCAAGCTAAATCAATGTGCTATAGCCCACGGTTTCGGGGGTGAGCCCTGGGTTCGGGGGTGCCGTCTACCAAAAATTGATCGAGGTGTGCCAGGGAGGTTGGGGTTCGTCCCACTGTACTCTATTTATTTATTCGCAGCTATTTGGGGTCAAACGGGTGAAACAGCACAAATAAGATATTTTTGTGCCGTATCGGTGTGCTATAGCCCATGGTTTTGAGCGTGGGCCTGGGTTATGATGGTGTCGTGGGCCAAAAATCAATCGGTGCATTCCAGGGAGGTTGGGGATTGTCCTAGTGTGGTCCATTTATTTATTCGACGCTATTTGGGTGGTCAAATGGGCGAAATAGTATGAACTGGGCATTTTTGTGACAAATCAGTGTGATATAGCCCATGGTTGTGGGGTGGGCCCAAGGTTTGGGGGTGATGTGGGCCTGAGGTCTGGGGGTGCCGTGGGTCAAAAATTGATCGGGGCATGCCGGGGAGGTTGGATATTGTCCCAATGTGGTCCATTTATTTATTCGAGGCTATTTGGGTGGTCAATTAGGCAAAACGGTGCAAATGAGGAATTTTCGGTCCAAATCAGTGTGCTATAGCCCACGGTTTCAGGGGTGGGCCCGGGGTACGAGGGTGTCGTGCATCGAAAATCAATTGAGGCATGCTAGGGAGGTTGGAGATCATCCCAGTGTGTTTTGTTTATTTATTCAACGCCATTTGGGTGGTCAAACGGGTGAAACAGCATGAATGTGGTATTTTTGGGCCAAATCGGTGTGCTAGAGCCCACAGTTTTTACGGTGGACCCGGGGTCCGGGGGTGCTGTGGGATGAAAATTGATCGGGGCATGCTGGGGAGGTTGGAAATCATCCCAGTGTGGTCCGTTTATTTATTCGAGGCAATTTGGGTGGTCAAACAGGAAAAATAGCGCAATTGGGGAATTTTCAGGACAAATCGGTGTGATATAGCCCACGGTTTTGGGGGTGGGCCTGGGGTCCAGAGGTGCCATGGGCCAAAAATAAATCGGGGAGTGCCAGGGAGGTTGGGGATCATCCCAGTGTGGTACATTTATTTATTCGAGGCCATTTGGGTTGTCAAACGGGAGAAACAGTGTGAATGGGGCATTTTCATGTCAAATCTGTGTGCTATAACCCATGGTTTTGGGGGTGGGCCCAAGGTTTGGGGATGCCGTGGGTCTGAGGTCTGGGGGTGCCGTGGGTCAATAATCGATCGAGGTGTGACAGAGATGTTGGGGATCATCTTATAGTGGTTTATTTATTTATTCGAGGCCATTTGGGTGGTCCGTTTATTTATTCGAGGCCATTTGATTAGTGAAACAGGTAAAACGGCACGAATGGGTTATTTTCGAGCCAAACTGATGTGCTATAACCCATGGTTTTAGGGGTGGGACCGCGATCTAAGGGTGCTATAGGCTAAAAATCAATCGGGACATGCCAGGGTGGTTGGGTATCATCCCAGTGTGGTCTGTTTATTTATTTGAGGCAATTTGGGTGGTCAAACAGGAAAAACAGTGCAATTGGGGAATTTTCAGGACAAATCGGTGTGATATAGCCCACGGTTTTGGGGGTGGGCCTGGGGTCCGGAGGTGCCATGGGCCAAAAATCAATCGGGGAGTGCCAGAGAGGTTGGGGATTATCCTAGTGTGGTACATTTATTTATTCAAGGCCATTTGGGTGGTCAAATGGGAGAAACAGTGTGAATGGGGCATTTTCATGTCAAATCAGTGTGCTATAACCTATGGTTTTGGGGGTGGGCCCAAGGTTCGGGGATGCCGTGGGTCAATAATCGATCGAGGTGTGACAGAGATGTTGGGGATCATCTTAAAGTGGTTTATTTATTTATTCGAGGCCATTTGGGTGGTCCGTTTAATTATTCGAGGCCATTTGATTGGTCAAACAGGTAAAACGGCATGAATGAGTTATTTTCGATCCAAACCGGTGTGCTATAACCCAATGTTTTGGGGGTAAGACCGAGATCTAAGGGTGCCATAGGCTGAAAATCGATTGGGACATGCCAGGGTGGTTGGGGATCATCCCAGTGTGGTCCGTTTATTTATTCGAGGCAATTTGGGTGGTCAAATAGGAAAAATAGCACAATTGGGGAATTTTCAGGACAAATCGGTGTGATATAGCCCACGGTTTTGGGGGTGGGCCTGGGGTTCGGAGGTGCCATGGGCCAAAAATCAATCGGGGAGTGCCAGGGAGGTTGGGGATCATCCCAGTGTGGTACATTTATTTATTCGAGGCCATTTGGGTGGTCAAACGGGAGAAACAGCGCGAACGAGACATTTTTGGGCCAAATCGTTGTGCTATAGCCCACGGTTTTAGGTGTGGTCCCAGGGTCCAGGGGTGCTGTGGGTCGAAAATTGACTAAGGCATGCCAGGGAGATTGGGTATAGTCCTAGTGTGGCCTGCTTATTTATTTGAGGCCATTTGGGTGGTCAAACAAGTAAAATGGTGCATACGGGGTATTTTCGAGCCAAATCTCATGTGCTCTAACCCACAGTTTTGGGGGTGTACCTGGAGTTTGGAGGTGCCGTGGGCCAAAAATTGATCGGGACATGTCAGAGAGGTTGGTGATCATCTCTGTGTGATCAGTTTATCTATTCGAGGATATTTGGATGGTCAAATGGTTGAAACGGCGTGAATGACGTGTGTTCGGGCTAAATTGGTGTGCTATAGCCCATAATTTTGGGGTGGATCGGGGTTCGGGGGTGCCGTGGGCCAAAAATTGGTAGGGATGTACCGGGGAGGTTAGGGATCATCTCAGCGTGTTCCGTTTATTTATTTGAGGCTATTTGGGTGGTCAAATGGGCAAAACAACTTGAACGAGGAATTTTCAAGCCAAATTGGTGTGCTATAGCCAACGATTTTGGGGGTAGTCCCGGGGTCTGGGGGTACTATGGACTGAAAGTTGACCGAGGTGTGCTAGGGAGGTTGGGGATCATCCCAGTATGGCCTATTTATTTATTCTAGGCTATTTGGGTGGTCAAACGAGCAAAACAACATGAATAGGGCATTTTCGAACAAAATCGGTGTGCGATAGCCCACTGTTTTGGGGGTTGGTCCAGGGTCTGGGGGTCCCGTGGGCCAAAAGTTGATCAGAGCTTGTCAGCGAAGTTCGGGATCGTCCCAATGTGGTCTATTTATTTATTTGAGTGCATTTTGGTGGTCAAGCAGGACAAACAGCATGATTGGGGCATTTTTGGGCTAAATCAGCATGGTATTGCCCATGGTTTCAGGGGTAGGCTTAGGATCCGGGGGTGTAGTGGGCCAAAAATCAATCGTGGTGTACCAGGGAGGTTAAAGATAGTTCCAGTGTGGTCTATTTATTTATTCGAGGCCATTTGGGTAGTCAAACGAGCAAAACGGCGTGTATGTGGCATTTTCAAGCTAAATCGGTGTGCTATTGCCCATGATTTCGGGGGTGAGCCCTGGGTCCGGGGGTGCCGTCTGCCAAAAATCGATCGAGGTGCGCCAGGGAGGTTAGGGATCATCCCACTATAGTCCATTTATTTATTCGAGGCTATTTGGGGGGTCAAACGGCTGTAACGGCGCAAAGAAGGCATTTTTAGGCCAAATCGATGTGCTATAGCCCATGGTTTTGGGGGTGGGCCTGGGGTATGATGGTGCCGTGGGCGAAAAATAGACCGATGCATTCCAGTGAGATTGGGGATCGTCCCAGTATGGTCCGTTTATTTATTCGAGGTTATTTGGGTGGTCAAAAGGGCAAAACGGCACGAACGAGGCACTTTCAGGCCAAATCGGTGTGTTATAGTCCACGGTTTCGGGGGTGGGCTCGGGGTTTGAAGGTGCCATAGGCCAAAAATTTACCAGGGCAAGCCAGTGAGGTTGGGGATCATCCGAGTGTGATCCGTTTATTTTTTTAAGGCTATTTTGGTGCTCAAATAGGCGAAATGATGTGAATGGGGCATTTTTGGGCTAAATCGGTGTGCTATAGTCCACGTTTTTGGGGGTGGGCCCGGGGTACGGGGGTGTCGTGGGCCAAAAATTGCCCAGGGCGTTCCACGAAATTTGGGGATTATTCCAGTATGATCCATTTATTTTTTCAAGGCCATTTGTGCGGTCAAACGGGCGAAACAGTGTGAACGAGGCATTTTTAGGCTAAATCGGTGTGCTATAGCCCACGGTTTTGGGGGTGAACCCAGGGTCGGGGGTACCATAGGGCGAAAATTAACTGGGGTATGCCAGGGAGGTTGGGGATCATCCCAGTGTGGTCTATTGATTTAGTCGAGGCCATTTGGTTGATCAAACGGGCGAAACTGTGCAAACTAGGCATTTTCAGGCTAAATCAGTGTGCTATATCCTACGGTTTTGGGGTGGACCCGAGGTTCGGTGGTGTCGTAGGCCGAAAATCAATTATGGCATGCCAGGGAGGTTGTGGATCATTCCAGTGTGGTCCATTTATTTATTTGAGTCTATTTGGGTGGTCAAACGAGCGAAATAGCGCGAACGAGGCATTTTCAGGCTAAATTGGTGTGCTATACCACACGATTTTGGGGGTGGTACCAGGGCCAATGATGCTGTGGGCCGAAAGTCAACCGAGGTGTACCAGAGAGGTTGGGGATTATCCTATTGTGGTCTGTTTATTTATTCGAGGCTTTTAGTGTGGTCAAACTGGCAAAACGGCATGAACGGGGCATTTTAGAGCCAAATCGGTGTGCTATAGCCTACGTTTTGGGGGGTGAGCCTGGGATCCGAGGATACCATGGGCCAAAAATTGACTGGTGTATGCCAGGGAGGATGGGTATCATCCCACTGTAGTCCATTTATTTATTCGATGCCATTTGGGTTGTCAAACGGGTAAAACGGCGCAAGGGAGGCAGTTTTGGGCCAAATCGGTGTGCTATAGCCCATGGTTTCAAGGGTGGACTGGGGTCCGGGATTGTCGTGGGCTAAAAATCGACAGCGGCGTGCCAGGAAGGTTTGGGATCGTCCCAGTGTGGTACGTTTATTTATTCGATGCTATTTGGGAGGCCAAACGGGCAAAACAGCACGAATGAGGCATTTTCAGGCTAAATCATTGTGCTATAACCCACGGTTTTGAGGGTGTTCTCAGTGTTCGAGGGTATCGTGTTCTGAAAATTAATCGGGGTGTGCCAAGGAGGTTGGGATCATCCCAATGTGATCCGGTTATTTTTTCGAGGCTATTTGGGTGGTCAAACGGGCAAAACGGCGCGAATGGAGAATTTTTGAGCCAAATCAATGTGCTATATCCCATGGTTTCGAGGGTGGGACCGGGATCCAGGAGTTTTGCACGCCAAAAATTGACCATAGAGTGCCAGGGAGGTTGGGAATCATCCCAATGTAGATTGTTTATTTATTCGGGGCTATTTGGTTGGTCAAACGGGTGAAACGGTGTGAACAGGGCATTTACGAGCCAAATCGGTGTGCTATAGCCCATGGTTTTGGGGGTGGGCTCGGGGTCCAGGGTTAGCGTGGGCAAAAAATTGACTCGACCATGTTAGGGTGATTGGGGATCGTTCCAATGTGGTTCGTTTATTTATTCAACGCTATTTGGGTGGTTAAATAGGCAGAACGATGCGAACAGGGTATTTTTTTGGGCAAAATCGGTGTGCTATAGCCCACGATTTTGTGGTTGGCCTATGGTCTAGGAGTGTCTTGGGCCGAAAATCAACCGGGGCATGCCAGGGAGGTTGGGGATCATCCCAGTGTAGTCTATTTATTTATTTGAGGCCATTTGGGTGGTCAAACGGGCGAAACAGTGTGAACGGGGCATTTTTATGCCAAATCGATGTGCTATAACCTATGGTTTTGTGGGTGGTCCATTTATTTATTCGAGCCTATTTGAGTGGTCAAACAGGCTAAATGATGTGAACGGGTTATTTTTTAGCCAAATCGGCGTGCTATAGCCCATGGTTTTGGGGGTAGGCCTGGGGTCCAAGGGTGTCGTGGGCCGAAAATCAATCGGGGCATGCCAGGGAGGTTAGGGATCGTCAGAGTGTGCTCTGTTTATTTATTCGAGGATATTTGGGTGGTCAAATGGGTAAAACAGTGTGAACAAAGAATTTTTGGGCCAGATTAGTGAGGTATAGCCCACAGTTTTACGGGTGAACCCAGGGTACGGCGGTACTGTGGGCCCAAAATTAATCGGGGCGTGCCAGGGAGGTTGGGGATCATCCCAGTGTGGTCTATTTATTTATTTGAGGCTATTTGGGTGGTCAAACGGGCGAAACGATGTGAACAAGGCATTTTCGTGCCAAATCGGTCTACTATAACCCATCGTTCTGAGGGTGGGCCCAGGGTTCAGAGGTGTCGTAGGCCTGAGGTCTGGGGGTGCCGTTGGTCAAAAATCGACCAAGGCATGATAGGGAGGTTGGGGATCATCTCAGAGTGGTCTTTTTATTTATTCGAGGACATTTGCGTAGTCCGTTTATTTATTCGAGGCTATTTCAGTGGTCAAACAGGCGAAATAACGTGAATGGATCATTTTTTAGCCAAATTGGTGTGTCATAGCCCACGGTTTCAGGGGTGAGCCTAGGGTCCAGGGGTGTTATGGCCCAAAAATCAATTGAGGTATGCCAGTGTGGTTGGGGATTATCCCAGTATGGTCCGTTTATTTATTCGAGGCCATTTGGGTAGTCAAACAATCAAAACAGCATGAACGGGGTATTTTCAGTCCAAATCGGGGTGCTATAGCCCACGGTTTTGGGGGTGGGCCTTGGGTCCGGGGGTTTCGTGGTTCGAAAATCAATTGGGGCATGCCAGGGAGGTTGGGGATCATCCCAGTGTTGTTCGTTTATTTATTCGAGGCCATTTGGGTGGTCAAACGGGCAAAACGGCATGAACGAGGCATTTTTGAGCTAAATTAGTGTGCTATAGCCCATGGTTTTAGAGGTGGGCCCGAGGTTCGGGGGTGCTGTCGGTTGAAAATTGATTGGGGCGCACCAGGTAGGTTGGGGATTATCCTTGTATAGTCTGTTTATTTATTCGAGGCCATTTGGGTTGTCAAACGAGCGAAAGGATGCGTACGGGGCATTTTTGAGACCAATCTCGAGTGCTATAACCCATGTTTTAAGGGTGGACCGAGAGTTTGGGAGTGCCGTGGGCCAAAAATCGACGGAGGTATGCCAGAGAGGATGGGCATTTTCAAGCCAAATCGACGTGCTATGGCCGATTATTTTAGGGGTTGGCCCGGGTTCGGGGGTCCCATGGGCCAGAAATCGATCGGAGCATACCAGGGAGGTTGGGGATCATCCCAATATGGTCTGTTTATTTATTCGAGGCCATTTTGGTGGTCAAACGGGTGAAACGGTATGAACGGGGCATTTTCGAGCTAAATCAGCATGTTATTGCCCATGGTTTCAGGGGTGGGCCTGGGATCCGGGGGTGTTGTGGGCCAAAAATCAAGCGTGGCATGCCAGGGAGGTTGAAGATTGTCCCAATGTGGTCCGTTTATTTATTTGAGGCCATTTGGGTATTCAAACGGGCAAAACAGTGGGAATGTGGCATTTTCAAGCTAAATTGGTGTGCTATAGCCCACGATTTCAGGGGTGAGCCTTGGGTCCGGGGGTGTCGTCTGCCAAAAATCGATCGAGGTGCACCAGGTAGGTTGGGGATCATCCCACTATAATCCGTTTATTTATTCGCGGTTATTTGGGGGGTCAAACGGGTGAAACGGCGCAGACAATGCATTTTTGGGCCAAATCGGTGTGCTATAGCCCATGGTTTTTAGGGTGGGCCTAGGTTATGATGGTACCGTTGGCCGAAAATTGATTGGTACATTCCAGGGAGGTTGGGGATCGTCTTAGTGTGGTTCGTTTATTTATTCGAGGCTATTTGGGTGGTCAAACGGGCGAAACGGTGTGAACGGGACATTTTTGTGCCAAATCGGTGTGCTATAGCCCATGATTTTGGGGATGGGCCCTAGGTTCGGGGGTGCCATGGGCCTGAGGTCTAGGGGTGCGATGGGTCAAAAATTGATAGGGGCATGTCGGGGTGGTTGGATATGTCCCAATGTGGTCCATTTATTAATTCGAGGCCATTTGGGTGGTCAATTGGGCAAAACGATGTGAACGAGGCATTTTCGGGCCAAATCGGTATGCTATAGCCCACGATTTTGAGGGTGGCCCCGAGGTACGAGGGTGTCGTGCATCGACAATCAATCGAGGCATGTCAGGCAGGTTGGGGATCATCCCAATATGTTCCGTTTATTTATTCGAGGACATTTGGGTGGTCAAATAGGCAAAACGTCATGAACGGGGCATTTTTGGGCCAAATTGGTATGCTAGAGCCCACAGTTTTGAGGGTGTACCTGGGTCCGGGGCGTGCCGGGGAGGTTGGGAATCATCCCAGTGTGGTTTATTTATTTATTCGAGGCCATTTGGGTGGTCAAATGGGCAAAACGGTGTGAACGGGGCATTTTCATGTCAAATCGTTGTGCTATAGCCCATGGTTTTGGGGGTGGGCCCAAGGTTTGGGGGTACCGTAGGCCTGAGGTCTGGGGGTGTCGTGGGTCAACAATCGATCGAGGCAAGACAGAGATGTTGGGGATCATCTCAGAGTGGTTCGTTTATTTATTCGAGGACATTTGGGTGGTCCGTTTATTTATTCGAGGCCATTTGAGTTCTCAAACAGGTAAAACGGCGCAAACGGGTTATTTTCTGGCTAAATCGATATGTTATAGCCCACGGTTTTGGGGGTTGGCTCAGGGTCCAAGGGTGTTATGGGTCAAAAAATTGATCAGCGTATGCCAGGGTGGTTGGGGATCATTCCAGTGTGGTCCGTTTATTTATTCGAGGGCATTTGGGTGGTCAAACGAGAAAAACAACGCGATTGGGGTATTTTCAGGACAAATCGGTGTGCTATAACCCACGGTTTTGGGGGTGGGCCTGGGGTCCAGGGGTGCCGTAGGCCAAAAATTGATCGGGGAATGCCAGGGAGGTTGGGGATCGTTCCAGTGTGGTATGTTTATTTATTCGAGGCCATTTGAGTAGTCAAATGGATGAAATTTCGTGAATGAGGCATTTTCGGGATAAATCAGTGTGCTATAGCCCACGGTTTTAGGTGTGGTTCTAGGGTCCGAGGGTGCTGTGGGTCGAAAATTGATCGAGCCATGCCAGGGAGATTGGGGATCAACCCAGTGTGGTCTGTTTATTTATTTAAGGCCATTTGGGTGGCCAAACGAGCAAAATGATGCTTACGGGGTATTTTCAAACCAAATTCGATGTGCTATAACCCACGGTTTTGGGGGTGGACCTGGAGTTCGGGGGTGCCGTGGGCCAAAAATCAATTGGGGCATGCCAGGGAGGTTAATGATCATCCCCGTAGGGTTAGTTTATCTATTCGAGGATATTTGGATGGTCAAACAGGCGAAACTGCGCGAACGACGTGTTTTCGGGCAAAAGTAGTGTTCTATAGCCCACAATTTTGGGGTGGATTGGGGTTCGGGGGTGCCGTGGGCCAAAAATTGGCCGGGACGTTCTAGGGAGGTTGGGGATCATCTCAGTGTGGTCCGTTTACTTATTTATGGCCATTTGGGTGGTCAAACGGGAAAAACAGCGAGAACGGGGCATTTTCAGGCCAAATAGGTGTGCTATAGCCCACGATTTTAGGGGTGGTCCCGGGTCTGGGGTGCTATGGGCTGAAAGTCGATCGATGTATGCCAAAGAGGTTGGGGATCATCCCAGTATGGTCTTTTTATTTATTCGAGGCAATTTGGGTGGTCAGACAGGCGAAATGACGTGAACGGGGAATTTTCGAACCAAATCGGTGTGCTATAGCCCACTGTTTTGGGGGTTGGCCCAGGGTTCGGGGGTCCCTTGGGCCAAAAATCGACCGAAGTATGTTAGCAAAGTTGGGGATCATCCCAATGTGGTCCATTTATTTATTCGAGTCCATTTTGGTGGTCAAATAGGCGAAATGGCATGATCGAGGCATTTTTGGGCTAAATCAGCATGTTATTGCCCATGGTTCAGGGTTGGGCCTGGGATTCGGGGGTTTCGTAGGCCAAAAATCAATTGCGGCATGCCAGGGAGGTTGAAGGTTGTCCCAGTGTGGTCCATTTATTTATTCGAGGCCATTTAGGTAGTCAAACGAGTAAAACGGCGTGAATGTTTTATTTTAAAGCTAAATCGGAGTGCTATTGCCCACAGTTTCGGGGGTGAGCCCTGGCTATTTAGGGGATCAAACGGGAGAAACGGTGCAAATAAGACATTTTTAGGCCAAATCAGTGTGCTATAGCCTATGATTTTGGGGGTAGGCCTGGGGTACAATGGTGTCGTGGGCCAAAAATAGACCGGTGCATTCCAGTAAGGTTGGGAATGGTCCAAGTGTGGTCCATTTATTTATTTGAGGCTATTTGCGAGGTCAAACGGGTAAAACGGCATGAACAAGACATTTTCAGGTTAAATTGGTGTGTATTTGTCCACAGTTTCGGGGGTGGGCCCGGGGTTCAGAGGTGTCGTGGGCCAAAAATTTACCAGGGCAAGCCAAGGAGGTTAGGGATCATCCGAGTGTGGTCCGTTTATTTATTCGAGGCTATTTGGGTGGTCAAACGGGCAAAACGATGTGAACGAGGCATTTTTGGGCCAAATCGATGTGGTATAGCCTACGTTTTTGGGGTGGGCCCAGGGTACGGGGGTGTCATGGGCTGAAAATTGATCAGGCCATTCCAGGGAATTTGAGGATTATTCCAGTATGATCCGCTTACTTTTTTAAGGCCATTTGTGTGGTCAAACGGGCGAAACGGCGTGAACGGTGCATTTTTAGGCCAAATCGACCGGGGGTGGACCCATGGTCTGGGGGTGCCGTGGGCTGAATATTGACCGGGGCATGCCTGGGAAGTTTGGGATCATCTCAATATGGTCCATTTATTTATTTGAGGCCATTTAGGTGGTCAAACGAGCGAACGGGGTATTTTTAGGCTAAAGTGATGTGCTGTAGCCCACGGTTTTGGGGGGTGGGCTCGGGGTCCAGAGGTGTCATGGGCAAAAAATCAATCGAGGTGCCATAGAGGTTAGAGATCATCCCAATGTAATCCATATATTAATTTGAGGCTATTTGGGTAGTCAAAGGGGCAAAATGGAATGAAATGGGGCATTTTCGGGCCAAATCGGTGTGCTATAGCCCACGGTTTTAGGGGTGGGCCCAGGGTCTGGGGGTACCGTGGGCTGAAAATCAATCGGGGCATACCAAGGAGGCTGGAGATCATCCCAGTATGGTCTTTTTATTTATTCTCGGCTATTTAGGTTGCCAAATGGGTGAAACGGCACGAACGAGTCATTTTCAGGCTAAATCGGTGTGCTATAGCCTACAGTTTCAGGGGTGGACTTGGGGTCTGAGGGTGTCGTTGGTCAAAAATCAACCGGTGCATGCTAGGGAAATTGAGGATCATCCCAGTGTGGTTCGTTTATTTATTTGAGGCTGTTAGGGTTGTCAAATGGGCGTAACGATGCGAATGGGGTAATTTCGAGCCAAATCGGTGTGCTATAGCCCACGATTTTGGGGGTGGATCCGGGGCCCGAGGGTGCCATGGGCCAAAACTCAATCGAGGTGTGCCATGGATATTGGAAAGCGTCCCAGTATGGTCCGTTTATTTATTTTAGGCTATTTGGGTAGTCAAACAGTTAAAACGGCTCAAACTAGGCAATTTCAGGCCAAATCGGTGTGCTATAGCCAATGTTTTTGGGGGTGGACCCAGGGTCGGGGGTGCCGTGGGCAAAAAAATCAACCGAGGCATGCCAGGGAGGTTGGGGATCATTTCAAAGTGGTACGTTTATTTATTCGAGGCCATTTAGGTGGTCAAACGGGCAAGATGATGCGAACAGGGCATTTTTCGAGCCAAATCAGTGTGCTATAGCCAATGGTTTCGAGTGTGGGCCTGGGGTACGGGGGTGTCGTGGGCCAAAAATCAACTAAGGCATGCCAGGGAGGTTGGGGATCGTCCCAGTATGGTTCGTATATTTATTCGAGACCATTTGGGTGGTCAAACGGGCAAAACAGCGCAAACAAGGCATTTTTAGGCCAATTCGGTGTATAGCCCATGGTTTCGGGGGTAGGCCCGGGGTATGGGGGTTCCATGGGCCAAAAATCAGTTGGGGCGTGCCAAGGAGGTTAGGAATCACCCCAATGTGGTCCGTTTATTTATTCAACACCATTTGGGTGGTCGAACGGTTGAAAAGGCATGAACGGGGCATTTTTGGGCCAATTCGATGTGCTATAGCCCACGGTTTCAGGAATGAACCCAGGGTCGTGGGTGCCATAGGCCGAAAATTGACTGGGGCATGCCAGGGAGGTTGGGGATTATCCTAGTATGGTCTATTTATTTATTTGAGGCCATTTGGGTGGTCAAACGGGCAAAACTGTGTAATCTAGGCATTTTTGGTCCAAATCGGTGTGCTATAGTTCACGGTTTTGGTGGTAGGCCACGAACCAGGGGTGCCGTGGGCCAAAAATCAATCAGAGTATCCCAGGGAGTTTGGGTATCGTCCCAAAATGGTCCATTTATTTATTAGAGGACATTTGGGTGGTTAAATGGGCGAAACATTGCAAATGGGGTATTTTTGTGGCAAATTGGTTTCCTATAGCCCACAGTTTTGGGAGTGGGACCAGGGTCCAGAGGTACCATAGGCAAAAAATTGACCGGGGCATTCCAGCGTGGTTGGGGATCATCCCAGTGTGGTTCGTTTAATTATTCAAGGCCATTTGGGTGGTCAAATGGGCGAAACGGTGTGAACGGGGCATTTTCGTGTCAAATCGGTGTGCTATAGCCCACGAATTTGGGGGTGGGCCTACGGTCTAGGGATGCTGTGGCCTGAAAATCAATCAAAGCATGCCAGGGAGGTTGGGGATCATCCTAATATGGTCCATTTATTTATTCGAGGCCATTTGGGTGGTCAAACAGGCAAAACAGCATGAACGGGGCATTTTAGGGCCAAATTAGTGCGTTATAGCCTATGATTTAAGGGGTGGGCCCAGGGTTCGAGGGTACCGTAGGCCTAAAATAGATTGTGGCATACCAGGGAGGTTTGGAATCATACCAGTATGGTTCTTTTATTTATTCGAGGCTATTTGGGTGGTCAAACAGGTAGAATGGCATGAATGGGGTATTTTCAGGCTAAATCGGTGTGCTATGGCCCATATTTTCGGGGGTGAGCTCAGGTTTCGATGGTTCCGTGGGCAAAAATTTGATCAGGGCAGACCAGGGAGGTTGAGGATCATCCCACTGTAGTCCGTTTATTTATTCGAGGCCATTTGGGTTGTCAAATGGGAAAAATGACAGAAATGAGGTATTATTGGGCCAAATCGGTGTGCTATAACCCACATTTTTGGGGGCAAGCCGGGGGTCCCAGGGTGTCGCGGGCCAAAAATCAATCGATCCATTCCAGGGAGGTTGCAGATCATCCCAGTATGGTCCATTTATTTATTTAAGGCCATTTGGGTGGTCAAACAAGCGAAACTGCGCGAATGGGGCATTTTTGGGCCAAATCGGTGAGCTATAGCCCACGTTTTTTAGGGTGGGCCCGAGTAGGTTGGGGGTCATCCCAGTGTGGTCCTTTTATTTATTCGAGGCCATTTGGGTGTTCAAACGGGCAAAACAGCGCGAACAAGGCATTTTCAGGCCAATTCGGTGTGTTGTAGCCCATGGTTTTAGGGGTAGGCCCGGGAAATGGGGGTTTCGTTGGCCAAAAATTAGTTGAGGCATGCCAAGGAGGTTAGGGATCATCCTAATATGGTCTATTTATTTATTCGATGCCATTTGGGTGGTCAAACGGTTGAAACGATGTGAACGGGGCATTTTTGGGCGAAATCGATGTGCAATAGCCCATGGTTTCTGGGGTGAACCTAGGGTCGGGGGTGCCATAGACCAAATATTGACTAGGGCATGTCAGGGAGGTTGGGGATCATCCCAGTATGGTCTATTTATTTATTCGAGGCTATTTGGGTGGTCAAAAGGACAAAATTGTGCAAACCAGGCATTTTCGGGCTAAATTGGTGTGCTATAGCTCACGGTTTTGGGGGTGGGCCATAGACCGGGGTGCCATGAGCCAAAAATCAATCGGAGCATGCCAGGGAGTTTGGGGATCATGCCAATGTGGTTCATTTATTTATTAGAGGACATTTGGGTGGTTAAAAGGGCGAAGCATTGCAAACGGGGTATTTTCCGGCCAAATTGGTTTTCTATAGCCCACAGTTTTGGGGGTGGGCCCAAGGTCCAAAGGTGTCGTGGGCAGAAAATTGACCGGGGCATGCCAGTGTGGTTGGGGATCATCCCAGTGTGGTCCGTTTAATTATTCGAGGCCATTTGTGTGGTCAAATGTGCAAAAAGGCGTGAATGAGGCATTTTCAGGCTAAATCGGTTTGCTATATGCCACAGTTTCGAGGGTGGGCCTGGGGCGTAAGGGTGTCGTGGGTCAAAAATCAATCGGTGTGTGCCAGGAAGGTTGGGATCATCCCAGTGTGGTCCATTTATTTATTTGAGGCCATTTGGATGGTCAAATGAGCGAAATGATGTGAACGGGGCATTTTTGGGCCAAATCGGTGTGCTATAGCTCACAGTTTCAGGGGTAGACTTATGGTTCGAGGATGCCATAGGACGAAAATTGACCTGGGCATGCCAAGGAGGTTGGGATCATCCCAGTATGGTACATTTATTTATTTCAAGCCATTTGGGTGGTCAAACAGGTTAAACGGTGCGATCAGGATATTTCCGAGCAAAATTGGTGTGCTTTAGGCCACGATTTTGGGGGTAGGCTCGGGGTCTGGGGTGCCGTAGGCCAAAAATTAATCGGGGCATACCAGGTAGGTTGGGGATCATTCTAATGTGGTCTGTTTATTTATTCGAGGCCATTTGGGTGGTCAAACAGGCAAAACGGCGCAAACGGGTCATTTTCAGGCTAAATCGATTTGTATAGCCCACGGTTTTGGGGGTAGGCCCAGGGTCTGGGGGTGCCGTGGGCTGAAAATCAATCGGAGCATGCCAGGGGGGTTGGGGATCATCCCAGTATGGTTTGTTTATTTATTTGAGGCTATTTGGGTGGTCAAACGAGGAAAACGACGTGAATTAGGCATTTTTAGGCCAAATCAGTGTGATATAGCCCACGGTTTCAAGGGTGGACTCGAGGTCCGGGGGTGTTGTGGGCTGAAAATCGACTAAGGCGTGTCAGGGAGGTTGGGGATCATCTCAGTATGGTCCTTTTATTTATTCAAGGCCATTTTGGTGGTGAAACAGGAAAAATAGCGTGAAATGGACATTTTTAGGCCAAATTAGTATGCTATAGCCCACGGTTTTTGGAGTGGGCCTGGGGTTTGGGGTTGTAGTGGGTCAAAAATTGATCGGGGCATGGCAGGGTGGTTGGAGATTGTCCCATTATGGTCCGTTTATTTATTCAAGGCCATTTGGGTGGTCAAACGGGCGAAACGGTGCAATCAAGGCATTTTCGGGCCAAAACGGTGTGCTATAGCCCATGATTTTGGGGGTGGGCTTGGGGTCCTGGGGTGGTGTGGGTTGAAAATTGACTGGGGCGTGCCAGGGGGTTGTGGATCATCCCAGTGAGGTCCGTTTATTAATTCGAGGCTATTTGGATGGTCAAACAAGCAAAACGGCGCAAACGGGGCATTTTCGAGCTAAATCCACTGTGCTATAGCCCACGATTTTGGGGATGGACCTAGAGTTCATAGGTGTCGTGGGTAGAAAATGGACCGGCATATGCCAGGGAGGTTGGGGATCATCTCAGTGTGGTCCGTTTATTTATTCGAGGCCATTAAGGTGGTCAAACGGGCGAAATGGCACAAACGGGGAATTTTCAGGCCAAATCGGTGTGCTATAGCCCATAAGTTTAGGGTGGACCAGGGGTACGAGGGTACCGTGGGCCAAAAATTGATCAGAGCATGCCAGGGAGGTTGGAGATCATCCCAATGTGGTCCGTTTATTTATTTGAGGCTATTTGGGTGGTCAAACGAGAGAAACGACATGAACGGGGTGTTTTCAGGCTAAATTAGTGTGCTATAGCCTACGATTTTGGGGGTGGACCTGGGGTCCAAGGGTGCTGTGGGCCAAATATCGATATAAGCGTGACAGGGAGGTTGGGGATCATCCCAATTTGGTCCGTTTATTTATCCAAAGCAATTTAGGTGGTCAAACGGGTGAAATGACGTAAATGGGGTGTTTTTGGGCTAAATCAGTGTGCTATATCCCACAGTTTCAAGGCTGGTTCGGGGTTCGTGGGTAGCCTACAATTTTGGGGGTGGACCTGGAGTCCGGGGGTGCCGTAGGCCGAATATCGATATGAGCGTGACAGGGAGGTTGGGGATCATCCTAATTTGGTCCGTTTATTTATCCGAAGCAATTTAGGTGGTCAAACGGGTGAAGTGATGTAAATGGGGTGTTTTCGGGCCAAATCAGTGTGCTATATCCCACAGTTTTGAGGCTGGTTCGGGTTTTATGGGTACCATAGGCCAAAAATCGATCGGGCATGCCACGGAGGTTACGGATCATCCAGTGTGGTTCCTTTATTTATTCGAGGCCATTTGGGTGGTGAAATGGGCAAAACGGCATGAATGAGGCATTTTTGGGCCTAATCGGTGTGCTATAGCCCACGGTTTTAGGGGTAGGCTCAGGCTCCGGGGGTGCTATGGGCTGAAAATCGATCGAAGCATGCCCGGGAGGTTACGGATCATCTTGGTATTATCCGTTTATTTATTCGAGGCCATTTGGGTGGTCAAACTGAAAAACGGCGCGAACACAGAATTTTTAGGCCAAATTTGTGTGCTGTAGCCCACGATTTCGGAGGTGAGCCCGGGGTTCGAGGGTGCCGTGGGCCGAAAATCAACTAGTGCATGACAAGGAGATTAGGGATCATTCTAGTGTGGTCGTTTATTTATTCAATGCCATTTGGGTAGTCAAACGAGCGAAATGACGCGAACAGGGCATTTTCAGGCCAGATCGATGTGCTATAGGCCATGGTTTTGGGGGTGGACCCGGTGTTCGGGGGTTCCATGGGCCAAAAATTGACTGAGGCATGCCAGGGAGGTTAAGGATCATTCCAGTATGGTCCATTTATTTATTCGAAGCTATTTTGGTGGTCATTCGGGTTAAACGATGTGAACGGCGCATTTTGGGGCCAAATCAGTACTATATCCCATGGTTTTTGGGGTGGGCTCGGGGTCTGGGAGTGTCGTGGGCCAAAAATTGACCGAGGCATTCTAGGGAGGTTGGGGATCTTATCAGTGTGGTCCTCTTACTTATTAGAGGACAATTGGGTAGTTAAACAGGTAAAATGGCTCAAACGTGGCATTTTCAAGCCAAATTGGTATGCTATAGCTCACGATTTTGGGGGTAGGCCCATGGTCCGATTGTGTCGTAGGCTGAAAATCTATTGGGGCTTGCCATGGTGGTTGGGGATCATCCCAATATGGTTTATTTATTTATTCGAGGCTATTTAGATGGTTAAACGGGTAACACAGCGGGAACGAGGCATTTTCATGCTAAATCTGTGTGCTATAGCCCACAGTTTTGAGGTTGGGCCTAAAGTTTGAGGGTGTCGTGTGTCAAAATTCGACTGGGGCATTCCTGGGAGGTTGAGGACCATCCTAGTGTGTTCTGTTTATTTATTCTAGGCCATATGGGTGGTCAAACGGGAGAAACAATACGAACGAGGAATTTTCGAGCCAAATTGGTGTGCTATAGCCCACAGTTTTTAGGTAGACCCGGGGTACGGAGGTCCTGTTGGCCGAAAATTTACCAGGGTTATGCCAGGGAGGTTAGGAATCATCACATTGTCATCTATTTATTTATTCGAGGTCATTTCAGTGGTCAAACGGGCGAAATGGCCCGAACGGTGCATTTTTGGGCTAAATCGGTGTGCTATTGCCCACGGTTTCGGGGGTGGGCCTGGGTTTGATAGTGCCATGGTCCGAAAATCATCCCGGGAATGCTAGGGAGGTTGGGTATCATCCCAATGTGTTTTGTTTATTTATTCGAGGCCATTTGGGTGGTCAAACAGGCAAAACAGCACGAATGGGGCATTTTCAGGCCAAATCGATGTGCTATAGCTCACGATTTTGAGGGTGGGCCCGGGTCCTAAGTGTGTCCTGGGACAAAAATCGATCGGGGTATGTCAGGGAGATTGGGGATCATCCTGGTGTGGTAAATTTATTTATTCGAGGCTATTTGGGTGGTAAAAGGGGCGAAATGGCACGAATGAGGCATTTTCTGGCGAAATCAATGTGCTATAACCTTGGATTTTAGGGGTGGAACTAGGGTTCGGGGGGTGCTGTGGCTGAAAATCAATTGGGATATGCCAGGGAGGTAGGTAATCATCACAGTGTGGTCTATTTATTTATTTGAGGCAATTCGGGTGGTCAAACGAGCGAAACGGCATGAACGGGGCATTTTCAGGCCAAATCGGTGTGCTATAGCCCATGATTTCGTGGTTGGTCACGGGATCCAGGGGTACTGTAGGACGAGGTTGGGGATCATTCCAATGTAGTCCATTTTTTTATTCGAGGCTATTTGTTTGGTCAGATGGACGAAACAATGCGAACGAGGAATTTTCAGGCCAAATTAGTGTGCTATAGCCCACGATTTTGGGGGTAGGCCTGGGGTCCGAATGTTCCGTAGGACAAAAATCGACCAATGCATGATAGGGATGTTGGGGATCATCCCAGTATGGTTTGTTTATTTATTTGAGGATATTTGGGTGGTCAAACAAGAGAAACGACGCAAATAGAGTATTTTTGGGCCAAATCGGTGTGCTATAGCCCATGGTTTTAGGGGGACCTCGGGAGCCAAAAATCAATTGGGGCATGCCAGGGAGGTTGGGGATCATCCCTGTGCGATCTTTTTATTTATTCGAGGCCATTTAGGTTGTCAAACGGGAAAAATAACATGAACGAGATATTTTTGGGCCAAATCGATGTGCTATAGCCCTCGGTTTCGAGGGTGGACCCGCGGTCCAGGGGTTTCGTGGGCCAAAAATCAACTTGGGCATGCCAGGGAGCTTAAGGATCGTCTCAGTATGGTCCGTTTATTAATTCGAGTTATTTGGGTGGTAAAATGGGCAAAATAGTACGAACGAGGCATTTTTGGGCAAATCGGTGTGCTATAGCCCACGGTTTTGGGGGGTGGGCCTGGGGCTCGGGGGTAACGTGGGCTGAAAATCAACCAGGGCATGCCAAGGAGGTTGGGGATCGTCCTAGTATGGTTTTTTTATTTATTCGAGGCTATTTGGTTGGTCAAACGGGCATAACGACATGAACAGGGCATTTTAGGGCCAAATCGGTATGCTATAGCCCGCGATTTTGGGGGTGGGCTTGGGGTCTGGGGTTATCATGGGTCGAAAATTGATCAAAGTATGCTAGGAAGGTTGGTGATTGTTTCAATATGGTCCGTTTATATATTCAAGGCCATTAGGGTGGTCAAACATATGAAACGGCGCGAACAGCGCATTTTCATGTCAAATTGGTGTACTATAGCCCACGGTTTCAGGGGGTGGGACTGGGGTTCCGGGGTGATGTGGGACGAAAATTGACCGGGGCATTCCAGGGAAGTTGGGGATCATCCAAGTGTGGTCCTTTTATTTATTTGAGGCCAATTGGGAAGTCAAACGGGCAAAATGGCATGAACAGGGCATTTTTGGGCCAAATCGGTGTGCTATTACCCACGATTTCGGGGGTGATCTCGGGGTCTGCTGGTGCTATGGGCTGAAAGAAAACTAAGGCATTCCAGGGAAGTTTGGGATCATCCCAGTATGGTCCGTTTATTTATTCGAGGCTATTTGGGTGGTCAAACAGGTAAAACGACGCGAACAGGGCATTTTTGAGCCAAATTAGTGTGCTATAGCCCACGGTTTTACGGGTGGGCCTGGGGTCCGGGGGTGCCATCATTCAAAAATTGACTGGGGTATTCCAGGGAAGTTGGAGATTGTCTCAGTGTAGTTTTTTTATTTATTCGAGGCTATTTGGGTGGTAAAACAGGCAAAACGGCGCAAACAGGTGTATTTTTGGAGCAAATCAGTGTGCTATAGTCAACAGTTTTGGGGACTAGCTTGGGTTCCAGCGGTGCCGTGGGCCGAAAGTTGACCGAGGCATGACAGGGAGGTTGGGGATCATCTCAGAGTAGTTCATTTATTTATTTAAGGCAATTTTAGTGGTAAAACATTCAACACAGTATGAATGAGGAATTTTCAAGACAATCAGTGTGCTATAGCCCACGGTTTTGGGGTTGGGCCTGGGGTCCGGGGGTATCATGAGCTAAAAGTCAACCGGGGTGTGCCAGGGAGATTGGGGATCATTCCAATATGGTTCATTTATATATTGAGGTAGTGCGAATAGGGCATTTTCAGGACAAATCGGTGTGCTATAGCCCACGGTTTCGGGGGTGCCGTGGGCCAAAAATCAACTGGGGCATGCCAGGGAGGTTGGGGATCATCCCAGTATGGTCCATTTGTTTATTCAAGGCCATTTGGGTGGTCAAATGGGTGAATCGGTGCTAACGGGGCATTTTTGGACTAAATCGATGTGTTAAAGCCCATGGTTTCGGGGTGGGCTCGGGGTCCAGGGGTGCCATTGGTCGAAAATCAATCGGGCAGTGTCATGGAGGTTGGGGATCATCCTAGTGTAGTCCGTTTATCTATTCGAGGCTATTTGGGTGGTCAAATGGTCAAAATGGCACGAATGAGGTATTTTCAGGTTAAATTGATGAGCTATAGCCTACACTTTTTAGGGGTGGGCCTAGGGTCCGGGGGTACCGTGGGCTAAAAATTTATCGGTGGGTGCCAAGGAGGTTGGGGATTATCCCAGTATGGTCCATTTATTTATTCGAGGATGTTTGGATGGGCAAACGAGTGAAATATCACAAACGGGGTACTTTTTGAGCCAAATCGGTGTGCTATAGCCCACAATTTTGGGGTGAACCCAGGGTTCGAGGGTGTCGTGGGCCGAAAATCGATTGGGGCATGCTAGGGAGGTTAAGGATTATCCCAGTGTGGTCCTTTTATTTATTTGAGGCTATTTGGGTGGTCAAACGGGCAAAACAGCATGTATGAGGTATTTTTAGGCCAAATCGATATGCTTATAGACCACAATTTCGAGGGTGGGTTCGAGGTGTGGGGGTGCCATGGGCCAAAAATTGATTGAGGCATGTCAGGGAGGTTGTAGATTATCCCAGTGTGGTTCGTTTATTTATTTGAGGCTATTTGGGTGGTAAAACAGGCAAAACGGTGTGAACGAGGCATTTTTAGGCCAAATCGGTGTGCTATAAACCACAATTTTAAGGGTGGACCAAGGGTACGGGGTTGCCATGAGCTGAGAATTAATCGAGGCATGCTAGGGAGGTTGGTGATCATCCCAGTATGGTCTGTTTATTTATTCAAGGCTATTTAGAGGGTCAAACGGGCAAAACGGTGTGAATGAGACATTTTCGGGCCAAATAGGTGTGCTATAGCCCATGGTTTTTGGGGTGGGCATGGGGTTTGGAGGTGATGTGGGCCAAAAATTGACCGAAGCATACCAGGGAGGTTGGGGATCATCCCAGTGTTGTCCGTTTATATATTTAGGTCCATTTGGGTGGTCAAACGAGAAAAATAGTGCATACGAGGTGTTTTCAGGCCAAATCAGTGAGTTATAGCCCACGGTTTTGGGGGTGGGACACAAATTGACTGGGACATGCTAGGATGGTTGGGGATCTTTCCAATGTGGTCTTTTTATTTATTCGAGGCTATTTGGGTGGTCAAACGGGCAAAACGGCACGAACGGGGGGGTTTTTGGGCAAAATCGGTGTGCTATAGCCCACAGTTTCAGGGGTGGGCCAAGGGTACGGGGGTGCCGTGGGCAAAAAATCAATCGAGGTGTGCCAAGGAGGTTGTGGATCATCTCAGTATTGTCCATTTATTTATTCAAAGCTATTTGTGTGGTCAAACGGGCTAAACTGCGCGAACGGGGCTTTTTCGAGCCGAATCGGTGGGCTATAGCCCTTGGTTTTAGGGGTGGGCAAGGGGTCCAGGGGTTCCGTTGGTTTAAAATTGACCGAGGCATTCCAGGGAGGTTGGGGATCATCCCATGTGGTCCTTTTATTTATTTGAGGCCATTTGGGAGGTCAAACAGGCGAAATGGCATGAACGGGGCATTGTCAGGCCTAATGGGTGTGCTATAGCGCATGATTTTGGGGGTGGGCTCGGGGTTCAGGGGTACCATAGGTAGAAAATTGATTGAGGCATGCCAGGGGCATTGGGGATCAACCCATTATGGTCCTTTTATTTATTCGAGTACATTTTGGTGGTTAAATGGGAGAAACAACGTGAATTGGGCATTTTCAGGACAAATCTGTGTGTTATGCCCAAGGTTTTGGGGGTGAACCTGGGGTCTGGGGTACCATGGGCCTAAAACTAATTGGGGCATTCCAGGGAGGTTGGGAATCATCCTAGTGTAGTCCGTTTATTTATTCGATGCCATATGGGTGGTCAAACGGGCAAAACGACTCGAACGGGGTATTTTCAAGCTATATTGGTGTGCTATAGCCCATGGTTTTGGGGGTGGGCCCATGGTTTGGGGGTTTCATGGGCCGAATATCGACTAGGCATGCCTGGGAGGTTAGGTATCTTTCCAATATGGTACGTTTATTTATTTGAGGCCATTTGGGTGGTTATACGGGAGAAACTACGCGAACGGGGCATTTTCAAACTAAATCGGTGTGCAATAACCCATAGTTTCGGGGGTGGGTCCGGGGTTCAGGGGTGTTGTAGTTTGAAAATCGATCGAGGCATGCCAGGGAGGTTAGGGATCATCCCAATGTGGTTCATTTATTTATTCAAGGCCATTTGTGTGGTCAAATAGGCAAAACGGCGCAAATGAGGTATTTTCTGGCAAAATCAGTGTGCTATAGCCCACAGTTTTGGGGGTGGGCTCGAGTTCTGAGAGTTTCGTGGGCTGAAAATATATTGGGGCTTGCCAAGGAGGTTGGGGATCATCCTAGTGTGGGTTTTTTATTTATTCGATGCCATTTGAGTGGTCAAGAGGGAAAAATAGCGCAAATGAGGAATTTTCGGGCCTAATAGGTGTGCTATAGCCCATGGTTTTTGGGGTGGGCATGGGGTTCGGAGGTGATGTGGGCTGAAAATTAATCGAGTCATGCCAGGGAGGTTGGGGATCATCCCAGTGTTGTCCGTTTATATATTTAAGGCCATTTGGGTGGTCAAACAGGAAAAACGTGCAAACGGGGTGTTTTCAGGTTAAATCGGTCCCACAGTTTTAGGGGTGGTCTCGAGGTTCGGGGGTGCCTTTGTCCAAAAATCGACCGGGGCATGATAGGAAGGTTGGGGATCATCCCAATATGATCCATTTATTTATTCGAGGCTATTTGGATGGTCAAACGAGCGAAACAGCGCGAACAGGGTGTTTTTAGGCAAAATCGGTGTGCTATAGCCCACAGTTTCAGGGGTGGGCCAAGGGTATGGGGGTGTCGTGGGCTGAAAATACCCCAGGGTATGCTAGGGAGGTTGAGGATCATCTCAGTGTGGTCCATGTATTTATCAAGGCCATTTGTGTGGTCAAACGTGCAAAACCGCATGAACAGGGCATTTTTGGGCCAAATCGGTGGGCTATAGCCCACGGTTTTGGGGGTGGGCAAGGGGTCCAAGGGTGCTGTGGGCCCAAAATTGATTGAGCCATGCCAGGGAGGTTAGGGATCATCCCAGTATGGTCCATTTATTTATTCGAGGCCATTTGGGAGGTCAAACAGGAGAAATAGCATGTACGGACATTTTCAGGCCAAATCGGTGTGCTATAACCCATGATTTTGGGGGTGGCCTGGGTTTTGGGGGTACCATAGACATAAAATTGATCTAGGGATGCCAGGGGCATTGGGTATCATCCCAGTGTGGTCCGTTTATTTATTCGAGTCTATTTGGGTGGTTAAATGGGAGAAATAACACGAATTGGGTGTTTCCGAGACAAATCGGTGTGCTATGCCTGAGGTTTCGGGGGTGAGCCTGGGGTTTGGGGGTACCGTAGTCCTAAAACCAATTGGGGTATTCCAGGGAGGTTGGGGATCATCACAATATGGTTCGTTTATTTATTCGAGGCTATTTGGGTGGTCAAACGGGCGAAACATCGCGAACGGGTCATTTTATGGATAAATTGGTGTGCTATAGCCCATAGTTTTGGGGGTAGGCCTGGTGTTTCGGGGTGCTGTTGGCCGAATATCGACTGGGTATACCTAGGAGGTTAGAGATCATCCTAGTATGGTTTGTTTATTTATTTGAGGCCATTTGGGTGTTTATACAGGAGAAACTACAGGAACGGGGCATTTTCAAACTAAATCGGTGTGCAATAACCCAGGGTTTCATGGGTGGGCCTAGGGTTCAGGGGTTTCATGTTCAAAAATTCACCAGGACATGCCAGGGAGGTTGGGGATCGTCCCAGTATGATCTGTTTATTTATTCGAGGCCATTTGAGGGGTCAAATGGGCAAAACGGTGAAAATGAGGTATTTTCGGGCAAAATCAGTGTGCTATAGCCCACGGTTTTGGG
>JAPEIP010000009.1:4668885-4686118 GCA_026120095.1 Capsicum chinense
CAAGGCCATTTACGGACTATACTGAGAAGATCCCCAACCTCCCTGGCAAGCTCCGGTCAATTTTCGACCCACGACACCCCCGGACACCTAGCCCAACCCCGAAATGGTTGGCTATAGCATATCGATTTGGCCCAAAAATGTCTCATTCGTGCTGTTTCGTCCGTTTGACCACCCAAATGGCCTCGAATAAATAAATAAACCATAATAGGTTGATCCCCAACCTCCATGGCATGGCCCGATTAATTTTCGACCCACGGCACTCCCGAACCCCTGGCCGAACCCCGAAAAAGTAGGCTACAACACACCAATTTGGCCCAAAAATGCCCCGTTCACGCCGTTTCATCCGTTTGACCATCTAGATGGCCTTGAATAAATAAATATAGAACACTGGACAGCCCCAACCTCCTTAGAACGCCCCAATTGATTTTTTGCCCATGGCACCCTCGAACCCCTAGCCCACCCTTAAAACCGTGGGCTATAGCACACTGATTTGGCCTAAAAATGCCCCGTTCGCGTCGTTTTACCCATTTGACCACCCAAATGGCTTCAAATAAATAAACAGACCACACCGGGATGATCCCCAACCTCCGTGGCATGCGCCGGTCAATTTTTGGCCCACGACACTCCCGAACCTTAGGCCCACCCCCAAACCGTGGGATATAGCACACTGATTTGGCCTAAAAATCCCCCGTTTGCATTGTTTCACCAGTTTGACCACACAAATGGCATCGAATAAATACACGGACCACAGTAGGACGATCCCCAACCTCCTAAACACGCCCTGGTTGATTTTTGGCTTGAGGTACCCTTGAACCTCGGGCTCACCCCCAAAACCTTGGGTTATACCACACTAATTTGTCCTAAAAATGTCCCATTCGTGCCATTTGAACACCCACATGACCTCGAATAAATATAATAACCACACTGGGATAATCCGGATGATCCCCAAGACCCCGGGTCCACCATCAAAATCGTGGGCTACAGCATACCAATTTGGTCCGAAAATGCCCCATTCACGCCGTTTTTCCCGTTTGACAACCCAAATGGTGTTGAATAAATAAACGGACCATACTGGGATGATCCCCAACCTCACTGGCACACCCCGATTAATTTTCAACCTACGACACCACCAGACCCCGGGCTCACCATCAAAACCATGGGCATAACACATTGATTTTGCCTGAAAATGCCCCATTCGAGTTGTTTTGCCCCTTTGACTACCCAAATAGCCTCGAATAAATAAACACACCACACTGGGATGATCCCCAACCTCCCTGGCATGTCCCGATCAGTTTTCAGCCTACAACACCCCCAGACCCCTGGCCCAACCCTAAAATAGTGGGCTATAGCACACCGATTTGGCCTGAAAACACCCCGTTCGCGCCGTTTTGCCTGTTTCACCACCCAAATATCCTCGAATAAATAAACAGACCACACTGGGATGATCCCCAACCTCCCTGGCATGCTTCTGTCAATTTTTGACCCACGGTACCCTCAAACCTCAGGCCCACCCCCAAAATTGTGGGCTAGAGCAAACCGATTTAGCTTGAAAATGCCCCATTCGCGCTGTTTTGCCCGTTTGACCACAAAAATGTCCTCGAATAAATAAACGGACCATACTGGGATGATCCCTAACCTCCCTAGCATGCCTTGATCGATTTTCGGCCTATGCCACCCCAAACCCCGAGCCCACCCCTGAAACTGTAGGCTATAGCACACCGATTTCGTCAAAAAATGACCCGTTCTATCCGTTTCACCCGTTTGACCCCCCAGATGGACTCGAATATATAAATGGACCACACTGGGATGATCCCCAACCTCCCTGGCGTGCCACGGTCAATTTTCTACCCACGGTACTCCCGAACCTAGGGCCCACCCTTGAAATCGTGGGCTATAGCACACCGATTTACCCCAAAAATATCCTGTTCATACCGTTTTGCCCGTTTAGCCACCCAAATGGCCTCGAATAAATAAACAGACCACACTGGGACGATTCCCAATCTCCCTGGCATGCCCCGGTTGATTTTTAGCCCACGAAATCCTCGGACCCCAGGCCCACCCCCAAAACCGTGGGCTATAGAACACCAATTTGGCTCGAAAATGCCCTCTTCATGCCGTTTTGCCCGTTTGACTACCCAAATAGCCTCAAATAAGTAAACAGACCACACTGGGATGATCCCCAACCTCCCTCGCACACCCCGGTTGATTTTTGGCCCATGGCACCCACGGACCCCTGTCTCAACCCCAAAATAGTGGGCTATAGCACACCGATTTTGCCCGAAAATGCTCCATTCTCGCCGTTTTGCCCATTTGACCACCCAAATAGTCTCGAATAAAATAAACAGACGACACTGGGTTGATCCCCAACCTCCCTGGCATGCCCCGGTGAATTTTCATCCCATAGAACCCACGAACCCTGGGTACACTCCCAAAACTGTGTTTTATAGCACACCGATTTGGCTGAAAAATACCCCATTCGTGCCGTTTCGCCTGTTTGACAACACAAATAGCCTTGAATAAATAAACGGACCATACTGGGATGATCTCAAACCTCCCTAGCACACCCTAGTTGATTTTTGGCTAACAAAACCCCCAGAACCCGGGTCCACCCCCAAAACTGTGGGCTATAGCACATCGATTTGGTCCGAAAATGCCCCGTTCATGCCATTTCGGCCGTTTGACCATCCAAATGGCATCGAACAATTAAACGGACCATACAGGGACAATCCCCAACCTCCCTGGCATGCCCCAATCAATTTTCAGCCCATGGAACCCCCGGACCCTAAGGCCACCCTCAAAACCGTGGGCTATGGCACACCGGTTTGGCCTAAAAATGCCCTATTTGCACCGTTTCGCTCGTTTGACCACACAAATATCCTCAAATAAATAAACGGACGACACTGGGATAATCTCCAACCTCCCAAGCACGCCCTAGTTGATTTTTAGCCAATGGCACCCCGAGCCCACATTCAAAATCGTGGGCTATAGCGCAACGATTTGGCTCGAAAATGCCCATTCATGCCTTTTTGCACTTTTGACCACCCAAATGGCTTTAAATAAATAAACGGACCACACTAGGATGATACCCAACCTCCCTGACATGTCCCAATTGATTTTCGGCTCATGGCACTCCCAAAACCGAGGCGTACCCTCAAAACCGTGGGCTATAGCACACCGATTTGGCCCAAAAATACACTGTTCGCGCTGTTTTGCCCGTTTGACCACCCAAATAGCCTCGAATAAATAAACTAACTATGTAGGGATGATCCACAACATCACGGTCATTCCTCGATCGAGTTTCGACCCACCGCACCTCCGAACCCCAGGCCCACCCCCAAAAACATGGGATATAACACACCGATTTGGCTTGAAAATGCCCTATTTGCGCTGTTTTGCCTGTTTGACCACCCAAATGGCCTCAAATAAATAAAATTACCACACTGGGATGATCCCCAAGACCCCGAGACTACCCCTAAAATCGTGGGCTTTAGAACACCAGCCTGAAAATGCCACGTTCGCGCCATTTCACCTGTTTGACCCCCAAATGGCCTCGAATAAATATACAGACCACACTGGGATGATCGCCAACCTCCCTGCAATGCACTGGTCTATTTTTGGCCCACAAAACTATCGGACCCCGTGCCCACCCTTAAAAATATGGGCCATAGCACATTAATTGGGCCTGCAAATGCCCCGTTTGAGCTATTTTGCCCGTTTGACCATCCAAATGGCCTCGAATAAATAAACGGACCACACTGGGATGATTCTCAACCTCCCTAACATGCCTCGGTCAATTTTCGGCCTACGGCACCCCCGAAACCCTGGCCCAGCCCCGAAATAGTAGGCTATAGCACACCAATTTGGCTTGAAAATGCCCCATTCGCGCTGTTTCACCCGTTTGACCAACTAAATGGCCTCGAATAAATAAACGGACTATTCTCAAAGGATCCTCGACCTTCCTGACATTACCCGATCAATTTTAGGCCAACGACACCCCCGAACCTCGAGCCCATCCCCTAAATAGTGGGCTATAACACACCAATTTGGCTAAAAAATGCCCCATTCGCGCTGTTTTGCCCGTTTAACCTCCCAAATGTCTTCGAGTAAACAAACGGACCACACTAGGACAATCCCTAACCTCCCTGGCATACCTCATTCGATTTTTGACATATGGTACCCCCTGAACCTAGGCTCACCACCAAAATCGTAGGCTATAGCACACCGATTTAGCTCAAAAATTCTCCATTCTCGCTGTTTCATCCATTTGACCACCCAGATGGCCTCGTATAAATAAATGGACCACACTGGGATATTCCATAACCTCCCTTCCACACCCCGATCGATTTTTGGCCTACAGCACCCCCGAATCCCGAGGCCACCCTGGAAATTGTCGGTTATAGCACACCGATTTAGCCTAAAAATGCCCAGTTCATGCTATTTTGCCCGTTTGAACACCTAAATAGCCTCGAATAAATAAACGGACCACACTAAGATGATCCCCAACCTCCCTAGCAAGCCTTGGTTAATTTTTAGCCCACAACACCCCCGGCCCAAGGGCCCCCCAGAACCGTAGGCAATAGCACACCAGTTTGGCCCGTAAATGCCCCGTTCATGATTTCTTGCCTATTTGACCACCCCAATTGCCTCGAATAAATAAAACAACCACACTAGAATGATCCCCAACCTCCCTAGCATGCCCAAGTTGATTTTTAGCCTATGGTACCCCAGGATCCCGGGCCCACCCCCGATACCGTGGGCTATACCACATCGATTTGGCTTGAAAACGTCCCATTCATGCTATTTCGCCCGTTTGACCATGAAAATAGCCTCGAATTAATAAACGGACCACACTAGGATAATCCCCAACCTCCCTGGCATGCCCCAGTTGATTTTCGGCCCATAACACCCCCGAATCCTAGCCCAACCCTAAAAAATTAGGCTATAGCACACCGATTTGGCCTGAAAATGCCCCGTTCGTGCCGTTTTACTCATTTGACCACTCAAATAGCCTCGAATAAATAAACGGACCACAATGGAATGATCCCCAACCTCCCTTGCATGCCCCAATAAATTTTAAGCCCACAGCACCCCCGAACCCTGGGCCCACACGTAAAACCGTGTTCTATAGCACACTGATTTGGCTTGAAAATGCCCCGTTCATGCCGTTTCACCTGTTTGACCATACAAATAGCCTCAAATAAATAAAAAGACTACACTAGGATAATGCCCAACCTCCCTGGCATGCTTCGGTCGATTGAATCGGCCCATGAAACCCACAGGCCTCGGGACCACCACCAAAACCATGGGCTATAGCACACCGATTTGGCCCGAAAAATGCCCCGTTCACGCTGTTTCGCCCGTTTGACCACCCAAATGGCATTGAATAAATAAACGAACCATACTGCAACAATTCCTAACCTCCCTGGCAAGCCCCGGTCAATTTTTGGCTCATGAAATCATCGGACCCCGAGCCCACCCCGAAAACTGTAGGCTATAACACATCGATTTGGCCCGTATATGCACCATTCATGTCGTTTTACTCATTTGACCACCCAAATGTCCTTGAATAAATAGACGGACCTTACTAGGATGATCCTCAACCTCCCTGACATGCCTCGATCGATTTTTGGGCCACAACACTTTCAGACCCCGATCCCACCCCTGAAATCATGGGCTATAGTACATCAATTTTCCCAAAAAATGCCCCGTTCGCGCTGTTTTGCCTGTTTGACCACCCAAATAGCCTCGACTAAATAAACAGATCATACTAGGATGATTCCAACCTCCTTGGCACATCCCAATCGATTTTCAGCCCACGACACCCCCAAACCCTGAGCCCATCCCCAAAATCATGGGCTATACCACACCGATTTGGCCCAAAAATACCCCATTCACACCATTTCGCCCGTTTGACCACCTAAATAGCCTCAAATAAATTAACGGACCACACTGGAATGATACTCAACCCTCTTGGCTCTCCCTAGTCGATTTTTGGCCCACAGAACCTCCGGACTCCGGTCCTACCCCAAAAACCGTGGGCTATAGCACACCAATTTAGCCTAAAAATGCCTCGTTTGTGCCATTTCCCCGGTTTGACCACATAAATAGCCTCAAATAAAAAATGGACCACACTGGGATGATCACCAACCTCTCTGGCATGCCCCGATCAATTTTTAGCTCATGGTACCCTTGGAACCTGAGCCCACCCCCAAAACTGTGGAATATAGCATAACGATTTAGACAAAAAATGCACCATTCGTGCCGTTTCGCCCGTTTGACCACACAAATGGCCTCGAATAAATAAACGGACCACACTAGGATGATCCCCAACCTACCTGGCACGCCTCGATCGATTTTCGGCCTACGACACCCTTGGACACCTGGCCCAACCCTAAAACAGTGGGCTATAGCACACCAATTTGGCCTGAAAATACCCCGTTCGCGCCGTTTTGCCCATTTGACCACCCAAATAGCCTTGAATAAATAAATGGAAGACACTGAGACTATCCCTAACTACCCGGTATGCCCCAATTGATTTTCAGCCTACGGCACCCCCAAACCCTAGGTCCACCCCCAAAACTGTGTTCTATAGCACATTAATTTATCCTGAAAATGCCTCGTTCACGCCATTTTGCCTATTTTACCACACAAATGGCCTTGAATAAATAAACTGACCACACTGGGATGAGCCCAACCTCCCTGCATGCCCTGGTCAATTTTTGGCCCACATCATCCCCGATCGATTTTTAGCCCACGGTACCCCCGAACACCTAGCCCAACCCCAAAATAGTGGGTGATAGAACACATATTTGGCCCTAAAATGCCATGCTCACGCTATTTTACTTGTTTGACCAAATAAATGGCCTCGAATAAATAAACGGACCACACTGGGATGATCCCAAACCTCCCTGGCATTCCCCGATCAATTTTCGGCCCATGTCACCCCTGTACCCCAGTCCCACCCACAAAACCATGGGCTATACCACACCGATTTAGCCCAAAAATGCCCCATTCGCGTCGTTTCTCTCGTTTGACCAGTGAAATAGCCTCGAATATATAAACGGACCACACTAGGATGATACCTAACCTCCCTGGCATGTCCCGGTTAATTTTTAGCCCACGGCACTCCCAGAAACTGGTTCCACCCCCGAAATCATGGGCTATAGCACACATATTTAGCCTGAAAATACCCCATTCACGCTGTTTCGCTCGTTTAAACACACAAATGGCCTCGAATAAATAAACAGACCTCACTGGGAGGATCCCTAACCTCCCTGCAATGCCTCAGTCAATTTTTGGTCCATGAAACCCTTGGATCCCGGGTCCAACCCCGTAACCATGGGCTATAGCACATTGATTTGGCTTGAAAATGCCTCGCTTGTGCCTTTTTGCCTGTTTGACCATACAAATGCCCTCGAATAAATAAACGGACAACACTGGGATGATACCTAACCTCCTTGGCATACTTCGGTCAATTTTTAGCCCACGACACCCCGGTAACCCTGGCCCACCCCTAAAATCGTGGGCTTTAACACACCGATTTAGCCCAAAAATGCCCTGTTCACACCGTTTTACCCGTTTGACCACCCAAATGGCATCAAATATATAAACGGACCATACTGGGATGATCCCCAACCCCTAGGCATGCCCTGATCGATTTTTGGCCCATGGCATCCCCGGACCTCGAGCCCACCCCGAAACCATGGGCTATAGCATATCGATTTGGCTTAAAAATTCCCCGTTCGTGCCATTTCGCCCGTTTGACCACCCAAATATCCTTGAATAAATAAGCGAGCCACACTAAGACTATCCCTAACCTCCTTGGCATACCTTGGTCAATTTTTAGCACACGATAACCATGTACCCACCCCCAAAATAGTGGGCTATAGCACATCGATTTGGACAAAAACTGCTCCATTCGCGCTGTTTTGCCCGTTTGACTACCCAAATGGCCTAAACTAAATAAACGGACCACACTGGAATGATCCCAACCTACTTGGCATGCCTCGATCAAATTTTAGCCCATAAAACCATCGAATCTTGTGCCCATCCCAAAAACCGTGGGAAATAGCACACCGATTTGGCCCAAAAATGGCCCATTTGCACTATTTTTTCTGTTTGACACCCAAATGGCCTCGAATGAACAAACGGACCACACTAGGATGATCGCCAACCTTCTTGGCATGCCCCAGTCAATTTTCGACCCACAGCACCCTCAAACCCCGAGCCCACCCCCAAAACCATAGGCAAGAGCACACCGATTTGGCTCGAAAATGCCTCGTTCGAGCTGTTTCGCCTGTTTGATCACCCAAATGGCCTCGAATAAATAAATGAACCATACTAGGATGATCCCCAATCTCCCTGGTATGCCCCAATCAATTTTTAGCCCATGGAACCTACGGACACCAGGCCCACCCTTAAAACTGTGGGCTATAGCACACCTATTTAGCCCGAAAATGCACCATTCGCGCCGTTTCTCCAGTTTGACCACCCAAATAGCCTCAAATAAATAAATGGACCACACTAGGATGATCCCCAACCTCCTTGGCATGATCCAATCGATTTTTGGCCCACGAAACCACCGGATCCTTGGCCCAACCCCAAAACAGTGGGCTATAACATACTAATTTAGCCTAAAAATGCCCCGTTCACACCGTTTTGCCCATTTGACCACCCAAATAGCCTTGAATAAATAAACAGACTATACTTGGATGATCTCTAACCTCCCTAGCATGTCCCGATCAATTTTCGACCCACAGCACCCTCGGACCCCGGGCCTACCCTAAAAACCATGGGCTATAGCACACCGATTTGGCTTTAAAATGCCTCGTTCGCATTATTTCACCCGTTTGACCACCCAAATGGCCTCAAATAAATAAATTGACCATACTAGGATGATTCCCAAACTCCCTGGCATGCCCAGTCGATTTTTGGCCCACGACACCCTGGGACCCCAGGCCCACCGTCGAAATCGTATGTTATAGCTCATCAATTTGGCCCAAAAATGCCCCATTTACGTTTTTTTGCTTGTTTGACAACCCAAATGGCCTTGAATAAATAAACAAACCACACTGGGATAATCCCCAACCTCCCTGGCATGCCTCAATCAATTTTTTACCCACGACACCCCCGAACCCTGGGCGTACCCTGAAACCGTGGGCTATAGTACATCGATTTGGCCCAAAAATGCCTCGTTCATGCCGTTTTGCCCGTTTGACCACTCAAATGGCCTCGAATAAATAAACAAACCATACTGGAATGATCCCAACATCCGTGGCACGCCCCGGTGAACTTTTAGCCCATGAAACCCCTGGACCCCAGGCCCACTCCTAAAACCATGGCTATAGCTCGAAAACAGCCCGTTCGCACCTTTTCGCCCATTTCACCATCCAAATGGCCTCGAATAAATAAATGGACCATACAAGGAAGATCCCCAACCTCCCAGGCAAGCCTTAATTAATTTTTGGCCCACGGCACCCCCAAACCCTGGGCCCATCCCCAAAACCGTGGGCTATAGCACACCAATTTGGCCTGAAATTGCCCCATCCATGTCGTTTTGCTCGTTTGACCAAACAAATGGCCTTAAATAAATAAACATATCACACTGGGATGATCTCCAATCTCCCTGGCATGCACCGGTCGATTTTCAAACCATGGCACTCCCGGAACCTCGGCCCACCCCCAAAATCGTGGGCTACTGTACATTGATTTGGCCCAAAAATGCCTCATTCGTGCCGTTTCGCCCGTTTGACCACCTAAATGGCCTCAAATAAATAAATAGACCACATTGGGATGATCTCAAACCTCCCTGGCATGCCCCAGTCAATTTTTGGCTCACTCTACCCCCAGAACCTGGACCACCCCTAAAACCGTGGTCTATAGCACACTAATTTGGCTCGAAAACCCCCCGTTTGCACCGTTTCACCCATTGTGCCACCTAAATAGCCTCAAATACATAAAAGAACCATACTGGGACGATCCCCAACCTCTTTGGCATGCTCGATCATTTTTTGGCCCATGACACCCTCGGACCCCGAGCCCACCCCCAAAACTGTGGTCTATAGCCCCCGATTTTACCCAAAATTGCCCCGTCCACATTGCTTCGCCCGTTTGACTATCCAAATAGCCTCAAATAAATAAATAGACCACAATAGGATGATCCGCAACCACCCTAGCATGCCCCAATCGATTTTCAGCCTACGGCACCCCAGGACCCCTGGCCCAACCCTAAAACAGTGGGCTATAGCACACTGATTCCCCATTCACTTCGTTTTGCCCATTTGACCACCTAAATAGCCTTGGATAAATAAATGGACCATACTGGGATGATCTCCAACCTTTTTGCCATGCCCCGATTGATTTTTGGCCCACGGCACCCTCGGACCCTGGGCCACCCTCAAAACCATGAGCTATAGCACACCGATTTAGCCTAAAAATGTCTTATTCGCATTATTTCACCTGTTTGAACACCCAAATAGCCTCGAATAAATAAATGAACCACACTGGGATGATTCCCAACCTCTCTGGCATGCCCAGTCAATTTTTAGCCCATGGCACCCTGGGACCCCGGGCCCACTACCAAAATCGAGAGTTATAGCTTATTGAATTGGCCCGAGATTGCCCTATTTGTGCCATTTTGCATGTTTGACCACCCAAATGGCCTCGAATAAATAAATAAACCATACTGGGACAATCTCCAACATCCCTATCATACCCCGATCAATTTTTGACCCACAACACCCCCAAACCCTGGGCCCACCCCAAAATTGTGGTCTATATAGTACACCAATTTGGCCCAAAAATGCCTCATTCGTGCCATTTTGCCCATTTGACCACCCAAATAGCCTCAAATAAATAAACAGACCATACTGGGATGATCCCAACATCCCTGGAATGCCTCAATCAATTTTTGGCACACGGCACCCCCAAACCCCGGGCCCACCCCTAAAACCATGGGCTATAGCTCAATAATTTAGCCCAAAAATACCCCGTTCATGCCGTTTTGCCCATTTCACCATCCAAATAGCCTCAAATAAACAGATGGACCATACTGGGATGATTTTCAACCTCCTGGGCATGCCCTGATCGATTTTTGGCCCTTGGCACCCCCAGACCCTAGGCCCACCCCTAAAACTATGGGTTATAGCACACCGATTTAGCCCAAAAATACCCCGTTCACATCGTTTTGCCTATTTGACCAAAAAACTATCATCAAATAAATAAACGGATCACATTGGGACAATCTCCAACCTCCCTGGCATGCCCCAATTGATTTTCAGCCCATGGCACCCCCGAACCCCAAGCCCACTCCCAAAACTGTGGGGTACATTACACTAATTTTGCTCGAAAATACCCCATTCATGTTGTTTTTACAATTTGACCACCTAAATAGCTTCAAATAAATAAATAGACCATGCTGGGACGATCCTGAACCTCTCTGGCATGTCCCGGTCAATTTTTGGCCCATGCTACCCTCGAAACCTGGACCACCCCTAAAATCATGGTCTATAGCACACTGATTTGGCTAAAAAATCCCCCTGTTTGCGCCATTTCTCTTGTTATACCACCCAAATATCCTTGAATAAATGAATGAACCACACTAGGATGATCCCAAATCTCCCTAGCATGCCCGATTAATTTTTAGCCTATGACACCCTCGGATCCGGGCCCACCACTAAAATTGTGGTCTATAGCCCACCGATTTGGCCCAAAATTGCCTCGTCCGCATTGTTTTGCCTATTTAACCACTCAAATAGGCTCAAATAAATAAATGGACCGCATTGGGACAATCTCTAACTTCCCTAGCACGCCCCGATCGATTTTTGGCCTGTGGCACCCTCGAACCCCAGGCCCACCCCCAAAACTGTGGGCTATAGCACTATTCTTACGCTTGTTCCATATTTTTATTGAGCCTTTATGTCATGTATTGTTACTTTTTTGCCTTTCATACTCAGTACATTTTTTTCGTACTGACTCCCCTTATGGGTGGACTTATATTTCATGCTACAGGCATAGGTTCTTCGGCAAACACGCCTCCTCAGTAGGAGCCCAGGATATCCATCTGCTATTGGTGAGCTCCAATCTTCTTTGGGGCTTACCGAGTTGGTTCCATATATTTTTGGTATTGTACAAAAGTTAATAGTATGGCGGGGGTTTTTCCCGACCTTAGCTAAATTTTGTGTATTGTCTAGAAGCTTTGTAGACCAATGTAAAGTTAAGCATGGTAGTGTGTTATCTTGTATATATTATGGCCCCAACAGCCAAGTCTATTATGTATATAGTTTTAGGGCTTGTCGTTTATATTTTTTTTTCATTAAGGCATTATATTCGTATATGGAAAAACCTTTGCCTATTATAGTTGCATGCATGTGAATACCAAGGTTATAGGTTGGTTCTCTCGGGCTTTCATGGTTACGGGTGCCTGTCCACCCCAATAGGATTTGAGGTGTGACAAAAGTGCTATGAGAGCGAGTCATCCTAGGAAGTCTACAAAGCCGTGTCTATGTAAAGTCTTATTTATGTGTGTGTTGTGAACCACAACTATAAACATGAGGCTATGGGACATTTAGGGATTGTCTCTTTTCTTCATATCTTAGATCATGCAATAGAGCCCATGTTGTAGCTAAAGTCATATTTAACCGTTGAATCTTTTTTTTTTCTATTATTATAGTAAGGATGCCAGTTATGAGGAGTAAGAGTATAGGAAAGCGAATAGATGTGGCTGTCGGAGAAGAAACTAGAAAGACACCACCTATACAAGCTAATCAAAGTGAGTCTCAAGCTGAGTATACATCAGAAACTTCTTTCACTCCAAAAGAGCTAAGAAGGAGAAGAACCACATCCTCAAAGCCACCTATTAATGCTACTGATCAAGATCTTAGAAATGAGGTGCAACTTTTGGCTCGTATAGTTGCTGGACAAGCTTAAGGGCAATCCATTCCTACTACAGGTTCTAGTGGAGTAGATAGGGAAGCTAGTCTTTGGACGCAAGACTTTCTTAAGTTAGATCCTCCCACCTTCATCGGATTAGATATTAATGAAGAACTATAAGACTTCATTGATCAAATCCAAAGGGCTCTAGATGTTATGCATATATCAGGTAAAGAGACAGTTGAGTTAGCAACATATAGATTCAAAGGGGAGGCTATATTTTGGTACGAAGATTGGAAATGATCTATATGTATCGATGCACCCTCAGCTACTTGGAAAGAGTTCAAAGAGGCATTTTTTGATCATTACCTTCCATTCGAGATTCGATAGCCCCGTGCAGATCAGTTCTTGAATCTTCGCCAGGGGAATATGAGTGTGAGGGAGTACTGCCTCCGATTTAAATCCTTGTCTAGGCATACTCTTAATATTTTAGCTACTGTCGATGATAGGGTTCATTGATATGTGGATAGGTTGGATCCATATTTGGTTAGAGATTGTACTATTGCTTCTTTGAAAAAAGACATGGACATAGCAAGGATACAAGCTTTTGGAGAAAAAAATGAAGGATCGATAGCCATGTAAATAATATAGAAATCTTTATTTAGGTGCATGTTGGTTCAGGACAAATGCTTGCTTTTGGTGTGGTATATCGGGGCATATGATTAGAGAATGCCCGTAAAGGGGCATAGGTGGTACGGCACGACCTACTGGATCAGCCATTGCATCATCATCATCGGTACCTTATATAGGTAGGGGTGCACAACCTATGGTTCATGTTAGGGGTGATAAAGGATCAACTAGTTCTAGTGGAGTTTAGAATTGTACGTATGCTCTGGAGGATTGACAAAATTTAGAGGTTTCTCCAGATGTGGTTACAGGTACATTGTCTATATTTTCACTTGACGTATATGCTTTAATTGATCCCAGTTCTACCTTATCATATGTCACTCCATTGGTTGCTGGAAAGTTTAAAAGAACACCAGAATTACTAGCTAAGCCATTGGAAGTGTCTGGGCCTATTGGGGAATCCATTATAGCTAGAAGGTTTTATCGAAATTGTATTATAACTCTTTGTGGTCACGATACGATGGTTGTTCTTGTTGAGATGGAAATGGTAGATTTTGATGTTATAATGGGTATGGACTGGTTGGCGTCTTGTTATGCCACAGTAGATTGCCAAACTAAAAGGGTGTATTTCTATTTTCCAAAGGAGGCATCCCTTGAATGGAGAGGTAATATTGGTTTACCAAGAGGTAAATTTATTTCTTATTTTAAGGCAAAAAGAATGATTTCCAAAGGTTACATATATCATCTAGTTAGAGTGAAGGATACAGATTAGGAGCCATCAACTCTTCAAACTATTCCGATGGTAAATAAATTTCCTAATGTATTTCCTGAAGACCTTCCAGGTTTGCCTTATGAATGAGAAGAGGAGTTTGGTATTGATGTGATTCTAGGAACTCAACCAATCTCAGTTCCTCCGTATAGAATAGCCCCAGCAGGATTACGAGAATTGAAAGAGTAATTGAATGACTTGCTAGAGAAAGGATTCATAAGGCCTAGTATGTCCCCCTGGGGCGCACCAGTGTAATTTGTGCATAAGAAAGATGGTTCATTGAGAATGTGTATTGACTACCGATAACTGAATAAGGTGACTATTAAAAATAAATATCCCCTCCCAAGAATTGATGATTTATTTGATCAGTTACAAGGCACCAAGTTCTTCTCAAAGATTGATTTGAGGTCAGGTTACCACCAAATGAGGGTAAAAGAAAAGGATATATCCAAGATAGCTTTCCAAACATGGTACGGTCATTATGAGTTCTTAGTCATGTCATTTGGGCTAACAAATGCACCTACAGCTTTTATGGATTTGATGAATAGAGTATTTAAGCCATTCTTAGATGTGTTCGTGATAGTTTTTATAGATGATATTCTAGTTTATTCTAGATCAGAAGAGGACCATGCCAATAATTTACGACAGGTATTGCAGATTCTTCATGATCGCAAGTTCTGTGCAAAGTTCTCTAAATGTGAGCTTTGGTTAAAATCGGTGGTTTTCTTGGGTCATATTACATCTAGTGAAGGAATAAAGGCTGATAGTCAAAAGATAGAAGCCGTGAAGAGTTGGCCAAGGCCCACAACGCCTACAGAGATTCATAGTTTTCTTGGGATGGAAGGTTATTATAGAATATTTGTTAAAGGTTTTTCTTCAATTTCTGCACCTTTAACCAAGCTAACACACAAAGCATCCAAGTTTCAATGGAATGATGCTTGTGAAAAGAGTTTCCAAGATCTGAAGAATAAGTTGAATTCTACACCCGTATTGGTACTTCTAGAAGGCACAGAAGGGTATACAGTATATTGTGATGCTTCAATAATTGGCTTAGGATGTGTATTGATGCAGCATGGTAAAGTAATAGCATATACCTCCAGACAATTATGGCCATATGAAAAAAACTATCCTACGTACGATCTCGAGATAGCAGCAGTTATATTTGCTTTAAAGATATGGTGCCACTACTTGTATGGGGTTCATGTCGACATATATACTGCTCATAAGAGTTTACAATATATCTTTAGATAGAAGGATCTAATTTTGAGGCAACGGAGGTATCTTGAACTATTAAAATACTATGATGTTGATATCTTGTATCATCCAGGGAAAGCAAATGTGGTAGCCGATACACTAAGTCGTAAGGCTATGATAGCATCTACAGAAAGGAAAAGGATGATTAAAGATCTCCACCAACTAGCTAATTTGGGGGTTCGCCTTTTTAAAACTCCGGATGAGGGGCTTATTGTGCATAATGAAGCAGAATCTTCATTAGTAGCTAAAGTGAAAGAGAAGTAATATGTAGATACAATTTTAATACAGCTTAAGGAGAATGTACAATGTTATAAAACTAAGGCATTTGAGCTTACGCGGGAAGAAGTACTTCACTGACAAAATAGATTATGTGTGCCTAATGTAGATGGGCTAAGAAAAAGGATTATGACAGAGGCATATCATTTGAGGTATTCCATTCATCCACGGTCAACTAAGATGTATCAAGATTTGAAAGAAATATATTGGTGGAGTGACATGAAGAAGAACATTGTAGAATTTGTAGCCGAATGTCCAAATTGTCAAAGAGTTAAAGTAGAGCACCAGAAGCCCGAGGGATTATATGCAATGCATAGATTTTCCAATCTGGAAGTGGGACATGATCAACATCGATTTCATCACTGGTTTGCCTCGTACATCTCGAAAGTTTGATTCCATATGGGTGATAGTTGATAGGCTTACCAAATCCGCACACTTCCTACCAGTAAAGACCACTTACAGAGTTGAAGAGTATGCAAAATTCTACATTAAAGAGATAGTTCGACTACATGGAGTGCCAATCTCTATTATATTAGATCGGGGAGCCCAATTTACTGCAAATTTTTGGAAGTCTTTTCAGAGAAATTTGGGAACACAAGTAAATCTGAGTACAACTTTTCACCCTCAAATAGATGGACAAGCAGAAAGTACCATTCAAACACATAAAGATATGCTACGAGCTTATGTATTAAAGGGTAGCTGGGATGATCATTTTCCTCTTATTGAGTTTGCCTACAACAATAACTATCATTCAAGTATCAAAATGGCACCATATGAAGCTTTGTATAGAATAAAGTGTAGATCACCAATTGGATGGTTTGAAGTGGGTGAAACTGCCTTGTTCAGACCAGATTTTGTTTATCAAGCTATGGAAAAGGTTAAAGTAATTCAACAGTGGCTGGAAATAGCCCAAAGTCAACACAAGTCATATGCAGATATTAGAAAAAGAGGGCTAGAGTTTTCTATCGATGATTGGGTATTCTTAAAGGTATCACCAATGAAAGGGGTGATGAGATTTGGTAAGAAAGGGAAACTAAGTCCACGTTATATAGGCCTATATAAGATTATTCAAAGGTTTGTCCAGGTCACATATGAGTTAGAGCTACCCCAAGAGGTCTCAGCAGTACATCCAGTATTTCATGTCTCAATGCTTCGAAAGTGCATCGGAGATCCATCACATATCACTTCTACTGAAAACGTACAAGTTACGGAAGATCTCACCTATGAGTAAATACCTATTACCATTCTAGATTGACAAGTTAAGAAGATAAGGAATAAATAAATAGCATCTGTAAAAGTACTTTAGAGAAACCAGCAAATGGAGGAGATCACATGGGAAGCTGAGGAATCAATGAAATCCAAATACCCTCATCTATTCAAATATGAAGAGAAAGTTCAAGATGCTGAATTAGAGCAATAAAAAGTAAATGTTTATAT
>JAPEIP010000009.1:4702143-4720650 GCA_026120095.1 Capsicum chinense
GATGATCGCCAACCTCCCTGGCATGCCTCGATCAATTTTTAGCCCATGATACCCCTGGACCCCGATCGTACCCTTGAAACCGTAGGCTATAGCACACTAATTTGGCCCAAAAAAGCCTCGTCTATGCTGTTTTACTTGTATGACCATACAAATAGCCTCGAATTAATAAATGGACCACACTGGGATGATCCCCGGATCCTAAGTCCACCCCAAAACTGTGTGCCAGAGCACATTGATTTGGCCCGAAAATGCCCCATTCGTGTCGTTTTGCTCGTTTGACCACCCAAATGGCCTTGAATAAATAATGGACCACACTAGGATAATCTCCAAAATCCCTGGCTTGCCTCGATAAATTTTTGACCCATGACACCCCAAACCCTAGGACCACCCCCGAAACCATAGGATATAACACACTAATTTAACCCAAAAATTCCCCATTCGCGCCATCTTGCCTGTTTGACTATCCAAATGGACTCAAAGAAATAAATGGACCACACTAGGATGATCCCCTGCCTCCCTGGCATGCCTCAGTCAATTTTTGTCCCACGGCACCCTTGGATCCCAAGCCCAACCTCAAAATCGTGGGCTATAGCACACCGATTTGGCCCGAAGGTACCTCATTTGTGCTGTTTCACTCGTTTGACCACCAAAATAGCCTCGAATAAATAAACAAACCACACTGGGACAATCTCTAACCTCCCTGGCACACCCCAATCAATTTTTGGCTCACAGTGCCCCCAAACCTCGGGCCCACCATTGAAACCATGGACTATAGCACACCAATTTGGCTTGTAAATGCCCCGTTCAGGCCGTTTCGGTCGTTTGATCACCCAACTGGCCTCTAATAAATAAACAGACCATACTGGGATGATCCCAAACCTCCTTGGTACGCCCCGATTGATTTTTGGCCAACGATAAACCTGGACCCCGAGCCCACCCCCAAAACCATGGGCTATAGCTCACTGATTTAGCTTGAAAATGCTCTGTTTGGGCTGTTTTGACTGTTTGACAACCCAAATAGCCTTGAATAAATAAACAGACTATATTGGTATGATTTTCAACCTCCCTGGCCTGCCCCAATCAATCTTTTTACCATGGTACCCCTGGACCCCGAGCGCACCCCCAAAATCGTGGTCTATAGCATACTAATTTGGCCTGAAAATACCCCATTCGCACTATTTTGCCTATTTGACCACCCAAATGGTCTCGAATAAATAAACGAACCACACCGGGATGATCCCCAACTTCCCTGGAATGCCTCAATCAATTTTTAACCCACGACACCCCCTGACCCCAAGCCCACCCTTAAAATTGTGGGCTATAGCTCACCATCTTAGATCGAAAATACCCTATTTGTGCTGCCCCTTTTGACCACCCAAGTGGCCTCGAATAAATAAATGGACCATAATGGGATGATCCCTAACCTCCCTGGCATGTCCCTATTTATTTTTGGCCTATGGCACCCCCGGACCCTGGCGTACCCCCAGAACCACGGTCTATAGCACACCGATTTAAATAAACGAACCATACTGGGATGAACCCCACTCTTCCTGAAATCCCTCGACCAATTTTTAGCCCACGGCACCCCCAAACCCTGAGCCCACCCCCAAAATCGTGAGCTATAGCACACCAATTTGGCTCGTATATGCCCCGTTCGCACCGTTTTTCCTATTTGACCACCCAAATAGCCTTGAATAAATAAACAGACCATACTGGAATAATCCCCAATATCCCTGTCATGTCTTAGTAAATTTTTAGCCCACGGTACCCCCGAACCCTGAGCCCACCCCCAAAACCGTGGGCTATAGCTCACCGATTTAACCCGTATATGCCCCATTCGCACCATTTTTCCTATTTGACCACCCAAATAGCCTTGAATAAATAAACAGACCATACTGAGATGATCACCAACCTCCCTGAAATGCTCCCATCAATTTTTGGCTCACGACATCCCTAGACCCCAGGCCCACCCCTGAAATTGTGGGCTATAGCACACTGATTTAGCCTAAAAATGTCTCGTTCGCACTGTTTCTCCTATTTGAATAGCCAAATGGCCTTGAATAAATAAATGGACTGCACTGGGATGATCCTAACCTCCCTGGTATGCCCCAATTGATTTTTGGCCCATGGCACCTTGGACCCTGGGCCCACCCCAAAAACATGGTCTATAGCATACCAATTTGGCCAGAAAATCCTTGGTCGCGCCGTTTCTCCTATTTGACTACCTAAATGGCCTTGAATAAATCAACAAATCATACTGGGACGTTCCCCAACCTCCCTGGCATGCCCCGGTTAATTTTCGGCCAACGGAACCCCTGGACCCTAGGCCTAGCCCCGAAACTATGGGCTATAGCACACCGATTTGGATTAAAAATGCCCCATTTATGCTGTTTTGCCCATTTTACCACCCAAATAGCCTCAAATAAATACATGGACCACACTGGAATGATCCTCAACCTCCTTGGCATGCCTAGTTAATTTTCGGCCCACGACACCTGATAATGCTCAAATTACACTCTTGAATGAGTGTAAGCAATCATTATCAATATAAAACCCTACTAGGTTGGGATCGAATCCCACAGGGAATAGGGTGTGAACCTTGAGTTGTTTATGAAATACTTTACTTGTACTTTGTGGTTTCTTGAAATGGGGGTTTAATGTTTTATAGAAGGTAATTTTTCACTTTTGAATTTCTTATTTGTAATCAAGATTTGATGAAATAACTAGGATTATGTTCACTGGGGCTTACGGTACATGAAAGATGCTAACATTACTCAAGGTTCTTATGGTGGTTAGGATTACAGGCTATCTTTACCGAGGATATGCTCAAATGTCTCTCGACCTATTCAAGCATCTAATTTCCTAATCCTCTCGTACTTAGGGAATCGCTATTCACTACACAGATTTTACCTCAAGTTAAACAACCTTGTTACAGTGCTGATTATTAAACGATGCCTTTTTGAGTCCCTGTTGGTAACTCACTTCCTACTGTTTATGATTTCTTTCTCAAGCAAACCAAAGTAGTTATGCCTATTATTTTCAACCAACAGACATAGATTATAGTCTTAAAATTACCACAAAATCCTAACACCTATTAAACCTTGAGTAATTAATTAACACCTTATCATGACCTAACCCTAGATTCCATAATCAGGGTTAAAATTGTTTAGTTACATGATGCAAGGAATAATCATACAATTTCATCTCATAACTGAAAGAATGTACTTACAATGATAAATGAAATTGAAAGAGAACCTGTATTTGAATCACAAGCCAAAAGAAACCAAAATATTGTTCTTGAGATGGAGATAAAAAAAATAATTGTATGTTTTTCTCCTCCCTCCTGATAATTAATTATCTGATAGCCCCCAAAATATAAAATCCCTATAAGTCTATAAATAGTCAACCCTAAATAGGGAAATAAAATTAAAATTTATGTTTTTCTTCAGAATAGTTGACAACAGTCTTGACGGCGTGTCAGACGCCTGACGGCGTGTGCAAGATATCGTCAAAGTTTCCAGTGTATTGCTATATTCTGATTTTTTTGATAGAAAAAATGATGGTGTGTCAAAACATATGACGGTGCGTGATAACTGCCGTCATAGCTTCACTAGAAATCAGCATAATATGCCTCTAGTTGATGGCAATTTTGACTCCCTTTCACAAAATTGACGGCACTTCCGAACGTCATCACATTTCATATTAACTCCTCAGGTTCTGTCTAAGCTTGACGGTAACTTTGACAGCTTGTCCCATGTCTGAAGGCACTTCAAAAATGGTGTCAGCTACACTTTAGCTTATTTACACCAGATTTCAGCTGATTTATTCTTCTTTTCTTTAGTTTCCTCCCTGATCACTTGTATCTGCATTAAGCCAATAAAATAATAAAAAATAACAAAAGTTGCTGAAGACTATGCAATTACTCTAGGTTAAAGGCCTTAAATGTGTTCGCAATTGCGCACACATCAACACTCTCAACTTAAAGAAATTTCTTGTCCTCAGGCAACTTAATCTGACTAAGAAAACACATAGCACATTCAGCATGCGTAACTCAACACAAAGTTACCCTTTCAATGCCAAACCAATGAGTATTGTAACACAAAGGAATCAAGCGGCAGCATCAATCTTGGCCGCAATAACCATTCACATATCAACACCCCATTGTCTAAACAAACAAGTAGCTAGTGATGATACCCGTGTGCCCTTACAATAAAAAAATCCCCCTCATCTCATACGAGAAATCTAACAATACAAATTGGGGGGTTTATCACAAGACTCTTACACTCACAAGAAAGTTCCAGTCAATGTATGCCAAGTACCACAGGCTTGCCTTTATTTTCGTTACCAAATCTCAGATAGACCAGCTAGAATCACTATAGGACTTCTTTTAGGCTTGTAATGTGGTTTGGAGCTGGTATGATATTCAAGGTTATTTAGAGTGACTATGCCTCCTTGACACTACACTTCTTTCTTGGGCTCACTAATTATCCTCTTTCGCTTCTCCTTTTCTCTTGATTATCCATATTTAAGTTGGGTGCTGCAAGAACTCTTTTTTTATTGAATTGTTACTACCCATCTTTAGTTCATTTTCTTTTATTCCACCTTTCTTCATACTACTCATTTTACACCATGCACCCCTATGATAGCCACCCTCAACTTAGGCTGTTTGCCTGGATCAAGGTGCTCAGTTTCCAAGAACGCCCAGGGATAAATAGGTTTAAACAGAGAAGGTGAAAGGTGTCATACCAAAGAAATGGTAAAGCTAGGGTCTAAACAGGGATCAAAAGGGTGTTATACCTACAGGGAAGGATATTTAGGCTAAAAGTGGGTTAATCAACGATGGCCTATGATCCTATCCTAAGACCATGGAAAGACTAAACAGGCAAGTTCTGGCTTTAGCATACAGAGAGAAACAAGTAATAGCTCACACACACCTGGCACACAGGTATATCACATATCACCACTTATCCAGTTCATGCAATTGTTCAGTAATGATTATCACGTAACTATAATTAATGACACAACAAGATTCACAATGGTTACAAGTAAATGTAATCCAAACAGTTTATCGAACAATACATTGGAAGGATGGTTAAATGTTGAGCAAGATATGTCAACACCTTTTATGCTTGTTTTTCTCTTAGTTACCCAAAAAAATCTATGTTACAACAATAGAAAGTAGAATAAAAGCTAGAGTATACCTGGACTGGTCATTCACAGAGATCATGGGTTGCCTCCCATGCAGCACTTAATATAACATCACGGCACGACTCAGGTGTCTCAATTACCTCAGACTTTATCGAGACAGATAATGGTGATGCTTTTTATTGATTCTTCTGGGCCAATGTACATCTTGACCCGTTGCCCATTTACCTTGAATATACTTCTATCTTTGTTTTTGAGCTCCACTACTCCAGATGAGTGGACTTGATTTACCTTGAAAGGACCTGACCACTTAGATTTCAGCTTCCCTGGGAACAATTTGAGTTTGGAATTAAACAAAAGCACCAAGTCCTCTTTTTTGAACTCTCGTTTCTCTATTTTCCAGTCATGGTACTTTTTCATTTTTTCTTTATACAAATCTGCTCGTTCATATGCTCTGAGATGGAATTCATCCATCTCAATCAGTTTCCCTAGTCTCATCTCTGCTGCTTTCTTCCAATTCAAATTCAACCTCTTGAGCGCCGATAAAGCCTTTTATTCCAGCTATATTGGAAAATGACATGCTTTTCCATAGAGCAACTGAAATAGTGACATGCCAATGGGTGTCTTAAAAGCAGTTTGGTATGCCCACAAGGCATCATCAAGTTTTTGGAACCAGTATTTTCGACTAGTATTCACCGTCTTGGATAGGATGGCCTTAACTTCATGATTCGACACCTCCACTTGCCCACTGGTTTGTGGGTCTTATGGAGTAGCCACTCTGTGATGTTTCACACCATATTTTTCCAAAGCGGATCGAAATAATTTATTGCAAAAGTGAGATCCTCCATCGCTTATGATAGTGCATGGTACTCCAAAGCGAGAGAAGATGTTCTTTTTGAGAAAAACAACGACTCTCTTTCCCTCATTATCATCCAAATCAACCGCTTCGACCCATTTAGAAACATAGTCAACAGCAACCAGAATATACTTTATTCTATAAGAAATTACAAATGGACCCATAAAGTCAATGCCCTAGACATCAAATAATTTCACTTCAAGCATCTTAGTTAGGGGCATTTCATGCCTTTTAGATATTGACCCCTGCCTCTGACATTGGTCACATTTCTGCATAAACTTGTGAGCATCTTTAAATAACATTGGCCAATAATAGCCACTCTGCAACACCTTCCTGGCCGTTCGGTCACTTGCATGGTGACCCCCAACTAGAGAAGCATGGAATGCTTCCATTATGCACAGTACATGTACTTCAGGCATACACCTCCGTATGATATTATCTGCATATCGCCAAAAAAGATGAGGCTCATCCCAGAAGTAGTGTGTTACATCATGCAAGAACTTCTTCCTTTAGTGGAACGAAAGATTTTTTGGGATGATCTCACTCACAACGTAGTTCGCATAATCCGCGTACCAGGGCAATGTTTCCATAGCAGTTGCCAGGTTCTCCTCATCAGGAAATACTTTATTTATCTTTGTTTCATCATTAGCTTCCTGTTCACCTTCCATTCTAGATAAATGATCTGCAACCTGATTTTTACAACCTTTCCTATCTTTGAATTTGAAATTAAACTCTTGTAGTAGCAACACCCATCTAATAAGCCTTGTTTTAGCATCCTTCTTGGCCATCAAGTACCGCAAGGTAGCATGGTTAGTATGGACTACTACTTTGGTCCCAAGTAGATAAGATCTGAATTTCTCGAAAGCATACACCACAACTAGCATTTACTGTGTAATTCTTTTGTGCTCCATTCAGTGCTTTGCTGGTATAATATATCAGGTGAAACAATTTATCCCTCTTTTGTCCCAATATATCTCCCAGTGCAACACCACTTTCATCACCCATTATTTCAAATGGTTTTGCCCAGTCAGGTGCAATAACAATAGGGGCCTTAATCAACTTCTTTTTAAGGCACTCAAATGCCTTAAAGCATTCTTCATCGAAGAGAAATTTCACTTCCTTCTCCAACAGTTTGTAAAGTGGATTTGCAACTTTTGAGAAGTCTTTTATGAATCTCTGATAAAATCCTGCATGACCAAGAAAACTACACACTCCCTATACTAAAATGGGCGGTGGTAATTTCTCGATAACTTTCACCTTTGCTCGATCAACTTTAATCCTTTTTTCAGAAATTTTATGGCTAAGCACAATACACTCCTTTACCATAAAATGGCATTTTTCCCAGTTCAACACTAGATTAAATTCAATACATCTTTGCAAGGTTATATTCAGATTCTCTAGACATATTTCAAATGAATCACCTACCACAGATAAATCATCCATGAATACCTCTATGGTGTCTTCCACCATGTCAGAGAAGATAGCTATCATGCACCATTGAAAAGCGGTGGGTGTAGTGCATAGCCCAAATGGCATCCTCTTAAATACAAATATGCCATATAGGCATGTGAATGTCATCTTTTCTTGATCTTCCAGAGTAATACGGATTTGGTTATATCCAGAAAAACCATCCAAGAATCAATACCACCCCGTACCAGCCAATCAATTAAGCATTTGGTCCACAAATGGCATTGGGAAGTGGTCCTTCAGAGTCTAAGAGTTTAACTTGCGGTAATCTATGCAGACTCTCTACTTGGTTACTGGACTGAATGGAATCAACTCGTTCTTTTCATTAGAAACCACTGTCATACCCTCCTTTTTTGGGCACGCATTGAACTATACTCACCCATTTGCTATCAGAAATAGAGTAAACTACTCCTGAATCCAACAACTTAAAAATATCCTTTTTAACTACCTCTTGCATTGGTGGGTTAAGACGGTGCTGATGCTCAATGGTAGGAGTACAATCTTCTTCTATTTGGATTTTATGAATACAGATGCTAGGGAGAATGCCAATGATATCTGCGATAGTCTATCTGATTGCTCTCTTGTGCCTCTGAAGTACTGAAATAAGTGCATTCATCTGTTGTTCTTCCAAATTAGCTGCAATAATAACAGGTAGCGTGCTCCCCTTTCTAAGAAACATATATCGTAAGTGACTAGGCAGCTGCTTTACTTCTAACATCGGAGGTTCTTCAATAGATAGCTTGGCTGGTGGTGTTGGTCGATTATCCAGGTCAAGGTCCAGCTTTTCAAGAGCATAAGAATATGAGCCCATGCCAGTAAAGGCATAAACTGTCTCTTCATACTCCTCAATGCCTTCACTATCATAGTTCATTACAACCGCGGCTAAAGGTTCGATAACAAGTTATTCAGTTCTGAGCACATCCTATTTGTCCTCAAAATACACATCAACTACTGAGAACACATTTATTTCCTTATCCTGTTTCATGATTTGCCCACATCAAACCGTACCACTTTATCATTCACCCTGAATAAGAGTTCATTCGCTCTCAAATTGATCAACACACTTCCAGTTGTGAGGAAAGGTCGACCCAAGATTATGGGCACCTCAAAGTCCACCTTGTAGTCCAGAATGATGAAGTCTACTGGGAATATGAAATTTGAAACCTTTACCAACACATTATACAGAATGCCCACAGTTCGCTTTACTAACCTGTCAGCCATCACCAGTCTTATATTGGTAGGTGTAGGATTCCCCAGACCCAACTTTTTATAAATAGTCAATGGCATTAGGTTAACACTTGCTCCCAATCACACAGTGCTTTAGGGAATTCCATGGTTCCAATTATGTAGGGAATAGTGACTGCACCTGGATCTGTCTTCTTATGCATTAAGGTCCTTGTAGAAATAGCACTGCAAAGGTGGAGATCTACTTCTAATTTGCAACTCACTGCTCGTTTCTTGGAAATAAGGTCTTTCATGAATTTTGCATATCCTGGAATTTTCTCAAGTGCTTCAATCAAAGGCACATTTATTGTCAGTTTCTTAAGCATTGCCATGAACTTGCTGAATTTGGCATTATCGGTCTTCTTCCTCAATCATTGAGAAAAGAGAGGTGGTGGCCTTGGGATAGTTTTCAACACCACTTTCTGTTCCTTCACCGTCTCTGATGCATCAATAGAGCTATTTGGTTTCTCAGACTCCATTGGGTTGTTTTCTTCTGGTTCATTCGCAACTTCCTCATTATTCACAGACTTGTCCACAGAAGGTCCAGATAAGATCTTACCACTCCTAGTGGTAATCGCTAGACATGAGCCGTCTGTTCTGATCCTGACCTATTTGATTAAGTAATGTATCACTTATTCCCTAGTTCAGTGTTGAGGAAAGTTGACTCATCTATTACTCTAACTGCTGGATAGAAGTTGAATGTGAACTAACCAACTGACTTAGCATGGAAAATTCACTCCTCATACTAGTTACTCCTGCGTTGGAAGCCTCTACTCCTTTCAACAGTTCTTTCATCATATCCTCCATGGACAACTTTCCTGAGCTAGTTGTAGCAGCTTCTTGATTTCCAGTACGAACATACAACCCACTTCTGTCATTGCTGCTACTCCAGTTTTCTTGCTTCCTGTCTCTGTGATTAGGATTGTCCTACCCGTTCTAACCTTGATTCCCTTGGCTATTACTTCAGAAACCCCCCTAATTCGTAACATAGTTGGTCTCTTCTTCAGGCTCCATATCAACTCGGTCCCAAATCATTACATCCTTTACCTTTTCCATCCTTGACATAAGTTATTGGTGACCAGGTCCATCTAAGTCTTTAGATAGTCCTTGTCTTAATCCATCTCCTCATCTCTTCTGCGCTGTTCATCATTCATTCCAATAGGAATAGTTACACTTGCCACCATAGAATTCCTAGTGTACTAAGCCCTACTTAGTTTGGTCATCCTATTCAGCATATCATCAGCATCTTGAAATGACAGAGTAACAAATGACCCACCAACAGCTTTATCTACAATTTTCTTTGTCGCAGAGTTAAAAGCTCTGTACAAAGTCTCCATCAAATGTATGTCCATCATGTTGTGGTTCGGACATTGTGTCAGCTTCCTCTTGAACGCCCTTGACCCTACTATGGGATATTTAGCAATGGTGTTGTTTGAAGCTTTCCATCGATCAGTCACTTCTTGAATGGCATAGTTTCAGTCCTATCCTGATGCCTTCACTAATTTCTTACTAAGCAAAGGTAGGGCACAGGGTCGCTTTTCCTTTCTCTATCATGCGATGAAGTAGGTTAACAAAGTCACGATCAGATAGGTTGAAATATCTCTATCAGAGAGAGAGCAAAGCATAGTAACTTTCAGAATGAATAGCAAAGTCTCATCAGGAAGGTCCCAAGTTTCATGTAAAGCCTTATTCGGGAGTTGTCTTAAATTGTTGATTTCATCCCTCAACTGTACCCTCCTGGACGGCAGAAAGAACCTTTCTAAGAAAGCTCCTCTCAAATGCCACCAGTTGGTTATAGAGTTAGGAATTAACTCATTTATCTACAGTGTTGCCTCTCTAGACAGAGATAACGAGAACAGCATTAATCGGATAGCGCTCTGGCTCACCCCCGGGTTATCAAAGGATTTATAAATGGTGACAAAATTCACCAGATACAAGTTGGGGTCATCCCCAGGAAGGCCTCCAAACAACTCCTTAAGATTTAGGAGTTGGATCATCGTACTTGGAATATTAAACTTAACTCCAGGTGCCAATGGTGGAGGAATGATCGTACCCGTTGCACCTACTCCGTCGATATCTTCATCCTCAACCTCATAATACAAAGTTGTTCTGCCATTCTGCCTATGTGTGGGGGTTTCGTATCGAATAATTCTTAGTGTACACTTTAATTACCATACAAATCAACAAAAACAACAAACAAATATAAATCTAGAAAACTTTAACTATCAATAACTTTTCGCGCAAAAACTTTTAGTCGACAACCGTATTCCCCCGCAACGACTCCATTTTTAATAATGCTCAAATTACACTCTTGAGTGGGTGTAAGCGATCGTTGTCAATATAAAACCCAACTAGGTTAGGGCCAAATCCCACAGGGAGTAGGGTGTGAACCTTGAGTTTTTTACAAAATAGTTTACTGGTAATTTGTGGTTTCCTGAAATAGGGGTTTAATGTTTCACAGAAGGTGATTTTTCACTTTTGAATTTCTTATTTGTAATCAAGATTTGATGAAATAACCAGGATTATGTTCACTAGGGCTTACGGTACATGCCAGATGCTAACATTACTCCAGATTCTTACGGTGGTTAGGATGACAGGCTATCTTTACCGATGATATGCTCAAATGTCTCTCGACCTATTCAAGCATCTAATTTCCTAATCCTCTCAAACTTAGGGAATTGCTATTCACTACACAGATTTTACCTCAGGTTAATCAACCTTGTTACAACGCTGATTATTAAACGAAGCCTTTCTGAGTCCCTGTTGATAAATCACTTCTTATTTTTTATGATTTCTTTCTCAAGCAAATCAAAGTAGGTATGCCTATTATTGACAACCAACAAACATAGATTATAGTCTCAAAATTACTTAGAAATCCTAACACCTATTAAACCTTGAGTAATTAATTAACACCTTATCATGACCTAACCTTAGATTCCATAATCAGGGTTAAAATTGTTTAGTTACTCATGATACAAGGAATAATCATACAGTTTAATTTCGTAATTAAACGAATAAACTTACAATGATGAATGAAATTGAAAGAGAACTTATATTTGAATCACAAGGCAAAAGAAACTGAAATATTTTTCTTGAGATGGAGATAAAAAAATAATCGTATGTTTTTCTCCTCCCTCCTGATAATTAATTATCTGATAGCCCCCAAAATAAAAAATCCATGTAAGTCTTTAAATAGTCAACCCTAAATAAGGATATAAAATTTAAATTTATGATTTTCTTCAAAATAGTTGATGACAATCTTGACGGCATGTCAGACGTCTGACGGCGTGTGGAAGATGTCATCAAAGTTTCCAGTATATTGCTATCTTTTGATTCTTCTGACCACAAATATGATGGCGTGTCAAAACATGTCACGGCGCATGACAACTACCATCATAGCTTCACTGGAAGTCATCATAATCTACCTCAAGTTTATGGTGATTTTGATGCCCTGTCACAGAATTGACGGCACTTCCAAATGTCGTCACATATCATCTAAACTCCTCAGGTTCTGTCTAAGCTTGTTGGCAACTTTGACAGCCTGTCCCATGTCTAATGGCACTTCAGAAATGGCGTCAGTTACACTTTAGCTTATTTACACCAGATTTCAGCTAATTTATTCTTCTTTAGTTTCCTCCCTGATCACTTGTATCTACATTAAGCCAATAAAACAATCAAAAACAACAAAAGTTGTTGAAGACATCGCAATTACTCTAGGTTAAAGGCCTTAAATGTGTTCGCAATTGCGTACACATCATCACCCTCGAACCCCGGGCCCACCACCAAAACTGTGGGCTACAGCACACCGATTTGGCCCAAAAATGCCCCGTTCACACTATTTTCCCGTTTGACCATCCAAATGGCCTCGAATAAATAAACATACCACCCTGGGAGGATCCCCAACCTCCCTGGCTTGCCCCGGTTGATTTTTGGCCCATAAAACCCCCGTACCCTAGGTCCATCCCTAAAATCGTGGGCTATAACAGATCAATTTGGCTCAAAAATGCCCCATTCATGCCGTTATGCCCGTTTGACCACCCAAATGGCCTCGAATAAATAAACGTACAACACTAGAATGATCCCCAACCTATCTGGAACACCCCAATTGATTTTCGGCCCATGGCATCCCCAAACCTCGAGCCCACCCTTGAAATCGTGGGTTATAGCACATCGATTTGGTCTGAAAATACCCCGTTCATGTTGTTTTGCCCATTTTACCACCCAAATAGTATCGAATAAATAAATGCACCACACTGGAATGATCCTCAGCCTCTCTGGCATGCTACTACACCCTCGGACCCTGAGGCCACCCCCAAAATCGTGGGCTATAGCACACCAATTTGGCCTAAAAATGTCCCGTTCATGCAGTTTTGCCCATTTGACCACACAAATGGCCTTAAATAAATAAACGGACCAAACTGGGATGATCCTCAACTTCCCTAACGTGCGCTGCTTGATTTTCGTCCCACAGCACCCCCGAACCCCAGGCCCACCACCAAAACCGTGGGCTATAGCACACAGATTAGGCTTGAAAACACCCCATTCACGTTATTTCTCCTATTTGACCACCCAAATGGCCTTGAATAAATAAATGGACAATACTAATATAATCACCAACCTCCCCGGCATGCCCCTATTGATTTTTATCCCATGGAACCCCTGAATCCCTGGCCAACCCCGAAACAATGGGCTATAGCACACCAATTTGGCCCGAAAATGCTCTACTCATACCATTTTGCCCGTTTGACTACACAAACAGCCTGGAATAAATAAACGGACCACACTGCGATGATCCCCACCCTCCCTGACATGCTCCAGTTAATTTTTTGCCCACACACCCCCGAACCTCGGGCCCACCCCTAAAATCGTGGGCTATAGCACATCAATTTGGCCCGAAAATACCCCGTTCACACCGTTTTGCCTATTTGACCGCACTAATGACCTTGAGTAAATGAACAAACTACACTGGGAGGATCCCTAACCTCCCTGGCATGCCCCGGTTAATTTTTAGCCCACGACTCTCTCGGACCCCGGGGCCACCCCCAAAACCGTTACCTATAGCACACTGATTTGACCCAAAAATGCCCCATTCATGCTATTTCGATCGTTTGACCACCTAAATGGCATCGAAAAAATAAACAGACCATACTGGGATGATCCCCAACCTCCCTGGCATGCCTTAAATAATTTTTGGCCCATGTCACACCCGGACCCCGGACCCACCCCCAAAACCGTAGGCTATAACACACTGATTTTTCCCAAAAATACCCCATTCGGGCTGTTTCGCATGTTTAACCACCTAAATGGCATTGAATAAATAAGCGGACCATACTGGGATGATCCCCAACCTCCCTGGTATGCCTCGATCATATTTTGGCCCACGATACCCCTGGACCCAGATTCTACCCCCAAAATCATGGGCTATAGCATACCAATTTGGCCCAAAAATGCCCCGTTCGCATTTTTTTGCCCGTTTGACCATACAAATAGCCACGAATAAATAAACTGAACATACTCGAATGATCCCAAACCTCCCTAGCATACCTCGATAAATTTTCATCCCACGGTACCCTCAAATCCCGAGTCCATCCCCAAAACTGTGGGCTATAGCACACCGATTTGGCCTAAAAATGCCCCATTCAAGCTATTTCGCCCGTTTGACCATCCAAATGGCCTCAAATAGATAAACAGACCATACTGGGATGATCCCCAATATCCCTGACATGCCTCGGTCAATTTTTAGCCTACGGAACTATCGGACCCTGAGCCCACCCCCAAAATCGTGGGCTATAGCACACCGATTTGGCTTAAAAATGCTTCATTCGCGTCCTTTTGCTCGTTTAAACACCCAAATAGCCTTGAATAAATAAACAGACCACACTGGGATGATTCACAACCTCCCTGGCAAATCCCAGTCAATTTTTCGCCCACGACACCCCCGAACCCCATGCCCACCCCTAAAATCATGGGCTATAGCACACCGATTTAGCCAAAAAAAACACTCCGTTCGCGCCGTTTTGCCCATTTAACCACAGAAATAGACTCAAATAAATAAACATACCACACTGGGATGATCCCAAACCTCTCTTGCTCACCCCGGTCGATTTTGGGTCTACGACACCTACGGACCCCAATCCCACCCACGAAACTTTGAGCTATAGCTTACTAATTTGGCTCGAACACGCCTCGTTTGCACCGTTTCACCTATTTGACCACACAAATAGCATCGAATAAATAAATAAACCACACTGGAATGATTCACAACCTCCCTAGCACGCCTTAAACAATTTTTGGCCCATGATACCCCTGGACCCTGGGCCCACCCCCAAAACCATGGGCTATAGCACATCGATTTGGCCCAAAAATACCTTGTTCTGCTATTTTTCTCGTTTGACCACCCAAATGTCTTCGAATAAATAAATGGACCATACTAGGATGATCTTCAACCTCCCTAGAATGGGCTAGTCAATTTTTGACCCACGATACCCACGAACCTCGGGCCCACCCCTAAAATCATAGGCTAAAGCACACCGATTTGTCCTGAAAATGCCCTGTTTGTCCCATTTTGCCTGTTTGACCACCCAAATGGCCTCGAATAAATAAACAGACCACACTAGGATGATCTCCAACCTCCTTGGCACACTCCTATCAATTTTCAGCCCACAAGACCCCTGGACCTCAGGTCAATGATGTGCTAGATTTTTGTAGCACGTTTAAGACTTTTTTAACTCAAAATAATTGTAAGTTCTTAGTAACCACTGGTGTTTTTGATGATATTTATTATGATTTTGTAGGAAAACCAATATGCATGGAAATACATAAAATCTACATCAAGAAGGATGATATTTGGTGAAAAGATGCAAGAAATTTAGTTTTGAAAAGTTTCAGAAGATTTCCTGATGACATATCGCGATAAGCTATCAGGTTTGTGATAGGCTATCTCAAAGGTCATCAGGTTTAGGCAGAGAACAAGAAAATTAATGATTTTTTAACGATATTTTATGCTAAGCCGTCAGGTTTATGAAAGGCTATCACGGACGTCATCAGGTTGTTATAGGCTATCCCAAAGAAATAGACTATAGGTCGTGGATTATCAATAGGGGCTCATAAGATACCAGCCTTCTATTTAATGATTGATACTATAATTGGATCAATCTACCTGAGATAACATCCAGTTGGAAATTTATAAGTTATCTAAGTTTGAGAGAATTAGATAATAAATTGTCTGGTGAGGTCGAGAGATAAGTCAAATAGTATCATCGGCAGGGATAATTTGTTGTTCCCACCTATCACGATAATCATGAACAGTTATTATTCAATGGAGATAAATAGTCATAGTTATCGCAACCCTAGTTTCTCTATATCATTGATTTGAAATATTAAAATCTAAGTTTTGAGTTCTAAAATAAGTTGAAATGTTAGAATTTGTTTGATTGATAAAAACCCCTATTTTTTCTTTTCTTATTATTTATTTGAATTTAACTTGTAGCTATAGTTTCGAACTAGTTTAATTGCCACTCACATTGTTCCCTGTGGATTCGACCCCGACTCTGAAGTTGGGTAAATATATTAACGACGACCGCCTTGCACTTATTTGAGATGTAAGTTGAGCGTTATCAAAAATGGCGCCGTTACTGGGGAACAATTTGGCGTATTGAGTTAGTTTGGAATTTTAGCTTACTTGCTTGAATTCAAACTTGTAAATATTTGTTGTGATTTCCTTTGTTTCTTGGGTTAGGTAGATTTTCTTTATTTTTGTTTATTTCTTACTATGGCATCATGGAATGAATGTAAGTTTGATGGTTGGAAATCTTATCTGGATGATCCATGTCCATATTGTGATGAACCTCACTTTTGGCAAGATTGTAAATATGCTCCTCGGAGAGATATGTATGCACTATCTCCAGCCTACTGGGAGTATAATTGTTCTTTATGTGGTGGTCAAGATGGACATTGGAGTGATTTACCAAATACCCCTTCCCCCTATTGCGCTAACCCAGGTTTTAGTTCTTCTTATGAGTATGACAGGTTTTATGGTCAAGAAAAGGAAGAACGAAGCACTGGAAAGAGTGACATCGAAGCTATGCTTCAACTAATGTTGGATCGTATAGACATAATGAATGATACCATATGTGACATACGTCAAGACATTAGGGCATTTAACGAGGGAAGAGAAAGGATAGAAGAGATATATATCAAGGTTAATCATCCAAAACACTTTTCTACATTGTGGTTAGATGATATCTTGTCTGTGGAATCATTTAACATAATGGATGAGTGTGAAGATGAAGAGCAAGAACCCTATATCGATGTTGTGCTTGATGTTGAGCAGACCTTTGGAGATTTCTTAACCAACCAAACCAACCATGAGGGATAATGCCAAGATTGAGGAAATGGTGCTAGAGGCAAAAGAAGAAAACAAGCCAATCTCTTATGAAGACTCTAGCCCAATTCAAAGTTAAAATGTTGAGAAGATGAATAAAAGTGAGTGTGTAAAGGGTAGTGTAAATTTTGATGTAGGATTTATTAGGCCACACTCGAAGCATTTTTCCACATTATGTTTAGATGATATCTTGTCTATGGAATCATCTAAACTAGTGGAAGACTGTGAAGATAAGGAACAAAAATCCTATATTCTTTATTTTACACTTGATAAACAATATGAAAACATACCTCACTTTAAGGTCAAGTTGTTTACCATGAATCATTCATTACTCGGCTTCTTAATCTTTGTACCACCTCCCTATGAGGGAGGTAAGAAGGTGGACTCTAAGTTGGGGGTGAAGTTCATATCCTCAAGATGGAGGAAAAATTTGAGTTGGGTCGTGCCGCAACACTAAACTAGGCACTTCTTGGGAAGCAACCCAAGGTATTTTGTTGTTTGTATTCATCTTATGTGATTGACATCAGATCTTTGCATCCATGGTGTCACAGGTATGTTTCTAACTCTCTTGTTTTAGTTTGATGCATTGGAGACATTGCATGATTTTAAGTTGAGGGTGGGGCTACTTGTGGCTATTGATGTCCTTCGTGGGTTTTTGTTGCCGTGCCTCTTTTCCCCGGAGTCTTGTTCCTAGTAGAGCCGGTATGTTTAGGCGTATTATGTTTGTTTTGTGATGTGTTGTGGCTACTGTGAATCTTTTTATGGCATTAGTACTAGGGACATGATAATCATTGCTTATAATTACATGAACTGAATGGGTAGTAGCTTGTGATATACCATTGTGCTATGTGTGTGTGAGGTCTTACTTAATTTTCTGTGTGTGTTGAATCTAGAACTTGCCCGGTTAGTCTTACCTTGGTTGAAAGATAAGGGTTAGGAAAGGATTATAGGCCATTTGGATTTTTAAGTCACTTTTTTGCCTAAATAACCTTCCCCGTATGCATGATATCTCTTGATCCCTATTTTGAGCCTGAATTGACCATTTCTTTCTATGACACCTATCACCTTCCCATGTAGATCATAATGAACCTGTTTTAGCTCTGGTCCTCCTTAGACACTGTGCACCTTAACTTAGGTAAACAACTTAAGTTGAGGGTGGCTATCATATGGGTGCGTGATGTAAACTGGGTATGAAGAAAGGCAGAATAAAAGGAAAAGAATAAGTGAAAAAGAATAAAAAATAGGGTGGTGTGGAAGAAGAATAAGAAAATAAAAAGAATAAAAAAAAGCCACATCCATCCTGAATAATGTGTGATCAAGAAAAAGAGAAAAAGAAGAAAAAGGTTAATAAGTGAACCCCAAAAGTTAAGGTAGTGCCAAGGAGGCTTAGTCACTCTAAATTCCATTGAATATCATACCAGCCCTTAGCCTA
>JAPEIP010000009.1:4720750-4731666 GCA_026120095.1 Capsicum chinense
GTTAATAAGTGAACCCCAAAAGTTAAGGTAGTGCCAAGGAGGCTTAGTCACTCTAAATTCCATTGAATATCATACCAGCCCTTAGCCTACATTACAAGTCAAAGAAAAGACCTATAGTGATCCTAACTTACCTGTCTGGACTCCTTGGTAATGAAAATAAGGGCAAGCATATGGTATTTGAGATGCATTGAGTGGAATTTCTTTCTGAGAATAAGTGTCTCTTGACCGTCCCTGCATTGACATGCTTGAGTTCATATGAGTGAGGAGGGACTTCTTTGTTGTAAGGGCACATTGGTTGCATTGCTAGCTGTTAACTTGTTTGGATAGTGCAATATTCGTACATGCATGGTTGTTGTTTCTGAATTGATGCCATATCTTGAATCCTTTGGGTCACATTGTGGATCTTCATTGATATGCATAGTTGGGTTTAAGGTGATTAAAAATGGAGAGGGTAATGTGTTTTAAGCTAAACTTGATAATCAACTGTCATAGGTATCTTATGTGTCTCATGGTTAAGCATTGTAATATGGTGTTATGTAGTTGCTTGAGGACAAGCAATTATTTTAAGTTGAGGGTGTTGATGTGCTAGATTTTTGTAGCACATTTAATACTTTTTTAACTCGAAATAATTGTAAGTTATTAAGTAACTACTAGGGTTTTTGATGATATTTCTTATGATTCTGTAGGAAAACCAAGATGTATGGAAATACATGAAATCTACATCAAGAAGGATGATTTTTGGTGAAAAGATGCAAGAAATTTAGCTTTGAAAAGTTTCTGAAGATTTCCTGACGACAATTCGTGATAAGCTATCAGGTTTGTGATAGGCTATCACGGAGGTCGTCAGGTTTAGGCAGAGAACAACAAAATTTAAGATTTTCTGACGACATGTTGTGATAAGCCGTCAGGTTTGTGATTGGCTATCACGAAGGTCGTCAAGTTTTGATAGGCTATCACGGAGGTCGTCAGATTTATGATAGGCTATTACGGAGGGCGTTAGGTTGTGATAGGCTATCACGGAGGGCGTCAGGTTTATGATAGCCTATCACAAACAGCGTCACAAAAAGTAAAAATTCTGAAATTTTTATTTCAAATTTTTTCTTAAAGTACGGGTATAAATAGCAACTTTTAGGGCTTCATTGATCATCTTGGACATCTAGGAACGTCTGGAACTTATTCCAAAGACGACTTTACTTTTCTTTAGTCTCTTAACTTAGAAATTCAATTTTCCATCCTTTGATTTAGTTGTGGGAAATTCTTATTGTACTTGAAGGAGAAACAATTTTGAATTTCATCTTTTGTAAGCTCACATGCTTTAAGTTATGAATTCAATCTTTGTTATCTCTTTCTATATTACGAGCAATTAAAAGCCCACAACTAGGGTTGTGGGATCTATGATTATTATTTCATTGATTTAATAGTTGGATTCGGGTTAGAGTGATTGTGGGAACATCTTGAAATTCTGTTGTTTTAACTTGAATCTATTGGTTGCAAACATTAGGTTATGCCTTAGGTTTTATTTGCTTCTAACGGAGAAATAGACTAAAGGTCGTGGATTATTAATAGGGACTCAGAAGCTACCAACCTTCTGTTTAATGATTGATGTCACAACTGGATCAATCTACCTGAGATAACATCCTGTTGGAAATAGATAAGTTATCTAAGTTTGAGAGAATTAGATAATAAACTGTCTGGTGAGGTCGAGAGATAAGTCAGATAGTATCATCGGCAGGGATAATCTGCAGTTCCCACCTATCATGATAATCATGAACAGTTATTATTCAATATAGATTAATAGTCATAGTGATCGCAACCCCAGTTTCTCTATAGCATTGATTTGAAATTTGGAAGTCTAAGTTTTGAGTTCTAAAATAAGTTGAAACGTTAGAATTTGTTCGATTGATAAAAAACCCTATTTTGTCTGTTCTTATTATTTATTTGAATTTAACATGTAGCTATAGTTTCGAACCAGTTTAATCACCACTCACATTGTTCCCTGTGGATTCGACCCCGACTCCGAAGTTGGGTAAATATATTGATGATGATAATCTTGCACTTATTTGAGGTGTAAGTTGAGCGTTATCAGCCAACCCCCAAAACCGTGGGCTATAGCACATCGATTTGTCTCGAAAATGCCCCGTTCTCACCGCTTCGCCCATTTGACCACGCAAATGGCTTCGAATAAATATATGGACAACACTGGGATGATCCCCAACCTCTTTGGCATGCCCTGGTCAATTTTTCTCCCACGACACTCTAGTACCCCAAGCCCACCACAAAAACTGTGGGCTATAGAACACCGATTTGGCCCAAAAATGCCCAGTTCTTGCCGTTTCCCCCGTTTAACAACCCAAATGTCCTCGAATAAAGAGACGAACCACACTAGGACTATCCCCAACCTCCCTGGCATGCCTCGATCGATTTTCAGCCCACAGCACCCCCAAAAATCAGGCCCACCCTCGAAACCGTGGGATATAGCATTCCGATTTGGCCTGAAAATGCCCCGTTTCTGCCGTTTCACCCGTTTGACCACCCTAATGGCCTCGAATAAATAAATGAACCACACTGGGATGATCTCTAACCTCCCTGGCATGTCCTGGTAGATTTTTAGCCCACGGTACTCCCGAACCCCGGGCCCACCCCTGAAATTATGAGCAATAGTACACCAATATTGCCTGAACATACCCCATTCGTGCCATTTCGCCCGTTTGACCACCCAAATAGCCTCGAATAAATAAACGTATCATAGTGGAATGATCCCCCACCTCCCTGGCACATGCCAGTTGATTTTTAGCCCACAGCACCCATGAACCGCGGGCCCAACCCCAAAACAGTGGGCTATAGCACATCGATTTGGCCCGAAAATGCCTCGTTCGCACCATTTCACCCGTTTGACCACCCAAATAGCCTCTAATAAATAAATAAACTACACTCGGATGATCCCCAACCTCCCTGGCATGTACTGATCGATTTTCAACCCATGACAATCTCAAACCCTGGGTCCACCCCCAAAATCGTGGGCTATAGCACACCAATTTAGCTCGAAAATGCCCTGTTCGCACCGTTTCTCCCATTTGCCCGTACAAATGGCCTCGAATAAAAAAATAAACCATACTGGGATGATCCCCAACCTCCCTGACATGCCTCGATTGATTTTTATCCCACGACACCCTCGAACCCCGGGCTCACCCCCAAAACCGTGGGCTATAGCACACCGATTGACCTAAAAATGCCCTGTTCAAGTTGTTTAGCCCGTTTGACAACCCAAATGACATCGAATAAATAAACGGACCATACTGGGACGATCCCCAATCTCCCTAGCATGCCCCAGTCAAATTTTGGCCTACGGTACCCACAGACCCTGATCCCACCCCCAAAATCGTGGGCTATAGCAGATTGATTTGGCCTGAAAATGTCCCGTTCGCACTATTTTGCCCGTTTGACCACCCAAATAGCCTCGAATAAATAAATGGACCACACTGACATGATCCCAACACACCTGGCATACCTCGATCGGTTTTTTCCCCACGGTTCCCCCAAACCCCAAGCCCACCCCTGAAACCATGGGCTATATACCACACCGATTTGGCCCAAAAAATACCCTGTTCTTGCCGTTTCACTCGTTTGACCACCAAAATGGCCTCGAATATATAAACATACTATATTAGGATGATCCCTAACCTCCTGGTATGCCCCAGGCAATTTTTGGCCCACGGCACCACCGAATCTCGGGCCCACCCCAAACTGTGGGCAATAGCATCGATTTGGTCAGAAAATGTCTCGTTCGCGCCGTTACACTCGTTTGACCACCCAAATATCCTTGAATAAATAAACGAACCACACTGGAATGATCCCTAACCTCCCTGGCATGCCTCAATTGATTTTCAGCACACGGTACCCTAAACCCTGGGCCCACCCCTAAAACGTGGGCTATAGCACACCGATTTGGCGGGAAAAAGCCTCGTTCATGCCGGTTTACTCGTTTGACCACCCAAATGACCTCAAATAAAGAAATGTACCACATAGGGATGGTTCCCAACCTCCCTGTCATGCCCCGGTTGATATTTTTACCACGACACCCCTGAACCTCGAGCCTACCCCTGAAACCGTGGGCAATAGCACACCGTTTTGGATAGAAAATGCCCCGTTCGTGTCGTTTTGCCCGTTTGACCACTAAATGGCCTCAAATAAATAAACGGACAACAATGGGACGATCCCCAACCTCCCTAGCACCCCCCGGTCAATTTTCATCCCACAACATCCTCGATCCCCAGGCCCAGCCTTGAAACCGTGGGCTATAGCACATGAATTTGGCTCGAAAATGCACCGTTCGTGCTGTTTCGCCTGTTTGACCACCCAAATGGCTTTGAAAAAATAAAGAACCACATTGGGATGATCGCCAACCTCCCTGGATTGCATCAGTAGATTTTTGGCCTACGGCACCTTTGGACCCCGGGCCCATCCCCGAAACCATGGGCAATAGCACACCGATTTGGATCGAAAATGCCCCGTTCGAGCTATTTTGCCCATTAGACAACCCAAATGGCCTCGAATAAATAAACAGAAAACGTTGAGACAATTCCCAACCTCCCAAGAATGCCCTGGTCGATTTTTGGCCCGCGGCACCCTCGAACCCCGGGCTTACCCCCAAAATCTTGGGCTATAACTCACTAATTTGGCCCAAAAATGCCCCATTCATGCTATTTCACCTGTTTGACCACCCAAATGGCCTCGAATAAAACAACGGACCATACTAGGTTGATCCCCAACTTCCCTCGCATGGCCAGTTGATTTTCGGTCCACGACACCACCTGACCTCGGGCCCAACCCCGAAACCGTAATCTATAGCAGACCGATTGGCCTAAAAACACATTGTTCACACCATTTTGCCTATTTGACCACCCAAATGGCCTCGAATAAATAAATGGACCACACTGGGATGATCCCTAACCACTCTGGCATGCCCCGATCGATTTTTGGCCCACGGCACCCCCATACCCTAGGCCCACCCCCAAAACCATAGGCTATAGCACACCGATTTAGCTCGAAAATTCCCCGTTCACGTCACTTTGCCTATTTGACCACCAATATGGTCTCGAATAAATAAACGGACCACAGTCCCCTCGAACCCCAGTCCCACCCCCAAAACTGTAGGCTATAGCTTACCGATTTGGCCTAAAAATACCTCGTTATTGCTATTTCACCTGTTTGACCACCCGAAAGGCCCTAAATAAATAAACGGACCACACTGGGATGATCTCCAACCTCCCCGGCATGCCGGATCAATTTTTGGCCCACGGCACCCCGGATGATTTTGCCTAAAAATGCCCCCTTCGCATTGTTTTGCCCGTTTTACCACCCAAATGGCCTTGAATAAATAAACGAACTACAATGGGATGATTCCAACCTCTCTAGCACGCCCCGATCAATTTTTGGCCTACGGTATCCCCGAACGCCTGGCCCAACCCCGAAATAGTGTGCTATAGCACACTGATTTTGCACAAAAATGCCCTATTCTCGTTGTTTCACCCGTTTGACAACCTAAATGGCCTTGAATAAATAAACGGACCACAGTGGGACAATCCCCAACCTCCCTGGCATATCTCGGTAAATTTTTGGACTACGGCACCCCCAAACCCTAGGCCAACCCCTAAAACCATGGGCTATAGCGCATCGACTTGGCCCAAAAATGCCCCGTTCATGCCGTTTTACCGGTTTGACCACACAAATATCCTTGAATAAATAAACGGACCACATTGGAACGATCCCAACCTCCCTGGCATGCCCCGATCGATTTTCAGCCCACGACACCCTAGACCCCATTCCCACCCCTAAAATCGTGGGCTATAACACACCGATTTATCTCAAAAATGTCTCGTTCACACTGTTTTGCCCATTTGACCATCCAAATGAAATTGAATAAATGAATGGACCACACTGGGATGATCCCCAACCTCCCTAGCATGCCTCGGTTGATTTTTAGCCCACAGCACACCCATACCAGGGTCCCACCCCTGAAACCGTGGGCTATAGCACACCGATTTTGCCCAAAAATACCCCGTTTGCACTATTTCACCTCTTTGACCACCCAAATGGCCTCAAATAAATAAACTGACCACACTGGGATGATCTAACCTCTCTGGCATACGTCGGTCAATTTTCTGTCCACAACACCCCCAGACCCCAGGCCCACCCCCAAAACTGTGGGCAATAGCACATCAATTTGGCCCGAAAATTCCTTTTTCGCGTCATTTCACCTGTTTTACCACCCAATGGGCCTCGCATATATAAACGAACCACATTGGGATGATCCCCAACCTCCCTGGCATGCCTCGGTCAATTTCGGCCCACGACAGCCCTGAACCCCTGGCCCAACCTCGAAACAGTGGGCTATAGTACACCAATTTGGTTCGAAAATGGCCTATTCGCATCGTTTCACCCGTTTGACCATTAAAATAGACTCGAATAAATAAACAAACCATGCTGGGATGATCCCCAACCTTTGTGTCATTCCCTGATTGATTTTCAGCCCACAACACATCCAGACCCCGGGTCCACCCTTGAAATCATGGGATATAGCACACCAATTTAGCCCAAAAATGCCCTGTTCGCACCGTTTTGACCGTTTGACCATTGAAATAGCCTCGAATAAATAAACGGACCACAATGGGATGATCCCAACCTACCTAGCATGCCCCGACCAATTTTTGGCGCTCGGCACCCCCAAATCCCGGTTCCACCCTAAAAACCGCGAGCTATAGCACACCGATTCGGCCTGAAAATGCCTCCTTTGCACCGTTTTGCCCATTTAACCACCCAAATGCCCTTAAATAAATAAACAGACCATATTTAGTTGATCCCCAATATCCGTGGCACGCTCTAGTCGATTTTTGGCCCACGGAACCCCCATATCCCAGGCCCACCCCCAAAACCATGGGCTATAGCACACCGATTTGGCTCGAAAATGCCCCGTTCGCATTGTTTTGCCTATTTGACCACCCATATGGTCTCAAATGAATAAACGGACCACAGTCCCCTTGAACCCCAGTCCCACCCCCAAAACTGTAGGCCATAACACACTAATTTTGCCCAAAAATGCCCTATTCGCGTTGTTTCACTCGTTTGACAACCTAAATGGCCTCGAATAAATAAAAGGACCACAGTGGGACAATCCCCAACCTCCCTGGCATACCTCGATAAATTTTTGGACTATGGCACCCCCAAACCCTGGGCCAACCCCTGAAACCGTGGGCTATAGCACATTGACTTGGCCTAAAAATGTCCCGTTCTTGCTGTTTTACCGGTTTGACCACACAAATAGCCTTGAATAAATAAACGGACCACATTGGAATGATCCCCAACCTCCCTGGCATGACCCAATTGATTTTCAGCCCACGACACCCTAGACCCCGATCCCACCCCTAAAATCGTGGGCTATAGCACACCGAATTATTTCAAAAATTGAATAAATGAATGGACCACACTAGGACGATCCCCAACCTCCCTGTCATGCCTCGGTTGATTTTCAGCCCACGGCACACCTATACCCGGGTCCCACCCCTGAAATCGTGGGTCATAGCACACCGATTTTGCCCAAAAAATACCACGTTCGCACTATCTCACCCGTTTGACCACCCAAATGGCCTCAAATAAATAAACTGACCACACTGGGATGATCTAACCTCTCTGGCATGCGTCGGTCGATTTTCAGCCCACAACACCCCCTGACCCCAGGCCCACCCCCAAAACTGTGGGCAATAGCACATCGATTTGGCCCGAAAATTCCCTTTTTGCTTCGTTTCGCCCGTTTTACCACCGAATGGGCCTCAAATATATAAACAGACCACATTGGGATGATCCCCTACCTCCCTGGCATGCCCCGGTCGATTTTCGTCCCACGACACCCCCAAACCCCTGGCCCAACCTCGAAACAGTGGGCTATAGTACACTAATTTGGTTCGAAAATGGCCTGTTCACATCGTTTCTCCCATTTGACCATTAAAATGTACTCGAATAAATAAACGGACCACATTAGGATGATCCCCAACCTCCGTGTCATACCCCAATTGATTTTCAGCCTACAACACACCCTGACCACGGGTCCACCCTTGAAATCGTGGGATATAGCACACCGATTTGGCCCAAAAATGCCCTGTTCGCACCATTTTGCCCATTTGACCATTGAAATGGCCTCGAATAAATAAACGGACCATAATGGGATGATCCCAACCTACCTGGCATGCCCCGGCCATTTTTTGGCCCTCGGCACCCCCAGATCCCGGTTCCATCCCAAAAATCGCGGGCTATAGCACACCGATTTGGCCTGAAAATGCCCCGTTTGCACCGTTTTGCCCGTTTAACCACTCAAATGGCCTTAAATAAATAAACAGACCATATTGGGATGATCCCCAATATCCGTGGCGCGCTCTGGTCGATTTTCGGCCCATGGCAGCCCCGGACCCTGAGCCCACCCCTAAAACCTTGGGTTATAACACATCGATTTGGCTCAAAAATACCCCATTTACACCGTTTCTCCTGTTTGACCACCTAAATGGCCTCGATTAAATAAATGGACCAAACTGGGATGATCCCCAACCTCCCTGGCATACCCCAGTCGATTTTCGGCCAATGACACCCTCGGACCCCGAGCCCACCCCTAAAACCGTGGGCTATAGCATACCAATTTGGTCTGAAAATACCTTGTTCGTACCGTTTCGCCCGTTTGACCACCCAAATGACCTCTAATAAATAAATGGACCATACTGGAATTATCCCTCACCTCCCTGGCATGCCTCAATCGATTTTCAGCATAAGCTACCCCCGGACCCCAGACCCCTAGCCCACCCTCAAAATTGTGGGCTATAGCACACAGATTTGGCTCAAAAATGCCCCATTCGTTCCATTTTGCCCGTTTGACCACCCAAATGGTCTCGAATAAATAAATAAACCACACTGGGATGATCCCCAACCTCCCTAACATGCCCTGGTAAATTTTTAGCCCACAGCACCCTCGAAACCAGGGCACACCCCCAAAACCGTAGGCTATAACACTCCAATTTACCTAGAAAATGCCCCATTTGAACCGTTTGCCCGTCTGACCACCCAAATAGCCTCGAATAAATAAATGGACCATACTGGGACGATCCCAAACGTCCTTGGCACGCCCAGGATGATTTTTGGCCTACGGCAACCCCGTACTGTAGGCCCAACCTCAAAATAGTGGGCTATATAGCACACAAATTTGGCCCAAAAATGCCCCGTTCGCATCGTTCCACCCATTTGACCACCTAAATGGCCTCGTCTAAATAAACGAACCACACTGGGACAATCCTCAACCTCAATCTATTTTCAGACCACGGTACCCCCAAACCTCGGGCTTACCCAAAAAACTGAGGGCTATAGCACACTGGTTTGGCCCAAAAATGCCCCGTTCGCACCGTTTCGCCCGTTTGACACCATACTGGGATGATCCCCAACCTTTCTGGCATGCCCCGATCAATTTCCAGCCAACAAAACCCCTGAAGACCGGGCCAACCCCCGAAGTCATGGGTAATAGCACACTCATTTGGCCCAAAAATGCTTCATTCGCACCGTTTCACCCATTTGACCACCCAAATGGCAACAAATAAATAAACGGACCACACTGGGACGATTTCCAACCTCCCCAGCATGCCCTAGTCAATTTTTGGCCCAGCGCACCCTCGGACCCCGGGCCCTCCCCCGAAACTGTGGGCAATAGCACACCAATTTTGCCCAAAAATGCCCCCTTCGCATTGTTTTGCCCGTTTTACCACCCAAATGGCCTCGAATAATTAAACGGACTACACTGGGTCGATCCCCAACCTCTCTGGCATGCCCCGGTCGATTTTCGTCCCACGGCATCCCCAAATCATTGGACCAACCCTGAAATAGTGTGCTATAGCAAATCGATTTGGTTAAAAAATGCCCCATTCATGTTGTTTTGCCCATTTAACCACCTAAATGGCCTCGAATAAATAAACAGACCATATTGGGATGATCCCCAACCTCCTTGGCACGCCTCGATTAATTTTTGTCCCATGGTACCCCTAAACTCCCGGCCAAACCCCGAAACTGTGGGCTATAGCACACCGATTTGGCCAAAAAATGCCTCGTTTGTGCTGTTTTGCTCGTTTGACCACACAAATAGCTTCGAATAAATAAATGGACCATACTGGGATTATTCCCACCCTCCCTGGCATGCCTCAGCTGATTTTTGACCCACGACACCCTCAGACCCCAGTCCCACCACCAAAATCGTAGGCTATAGCACACTGATTTGGCTTGAAAATGCCTCATTCACGCCGTTTTGCCCGTTTGACCACCCAAATTAAATTGAATAAATAAATAGACCACACTGGGATGATCCGCAACCTCCCTGGCACGCCTGGGTTGATTTTCAGCCTACGGCACCCCCAGATCCCAATCCCACCTCTGAAACCACGGTTTAAAGCACACTGATTTTGCTCAAAAATAGCCCGTTCACACCATTTAACCCGTTTGACCACCCAAATATCAGCAAATAAATAAATGGACCATACTGAGATGATCCCCAACCTCCCTGGCAAACCCTATAAATTTTGGGCCCACGACACCCTCAGACCCCCGGCCCACCACCAAAATCGTGGCCTATAGCACACCGATTTAGCCAAAAAATGCACTGTTCGCATTGTTTCGCTCGTTTGACCACCCAAATATCCTCAAATAAAAAAATAAACAATACTGGGATGATCCCCAACCACCCTGCCATGCCCCAATCAATTTTTAGCTCACGGCACCTCCGTACCCCAGGCCCACCCCTGAAACCGTGGGATATAGCACACCAATTTAGCCCAAAATGGCCCAATTCACACCATTTTGCCCGTTTAACCACCCAAATGGCCTCGAATAAACAAATG
>JAPEIP010000009.1:4735808-4760332 GCA_026120095.1 Capsicum chinense
GCCCCAGACAATTTTTGGCCCACGACACACCCGAACCCGGGGCCCACTCCAAAAATCATGGGCTATAGCATACCGATTTGGTCTGATAATGCCCCATTTGCACTGTTTCACCCGTTTGACCATCCAAATGGACTTAAATAAATAAACGGACTATACTGGAATGATCCCCAACGTCCCTGGCATGCCACAATTGATTTTTGGCCCATGGCACCCCAGACCACGAGTCCACCCCCAAAATCGTGGGCTATAACACACTGATTTAGCCTGAAAATGCCTCGCTCGCACCGTTATGCTTGTTTGACCACCCAAAAAACCTCGAATAAAGAAAATAACCACATTGGGGCGATCCCTAACCACCCTGGCACTCCCCGGTCGATATTTGACCCATGACATACCTGGACCCCGAGCTCACCCCCAAAATCATGGGCTATAGCACACCGATTTGGCCTGACAATGCCCCATTCACGTTGTTTCACCCGTTTGGCCACCCAAATGGCCCCAAATAAATAAACGGACCATACTTGGATGATCCCCAACCTCCCTAGCACCACTCAATCAATTTTCGGCCCATGACAGCCCCAAAATCTAGGCCCACCCCCACAACTGTGGGTTATAGCACACTAATTTTTTCGAAAATGTCCCGTTTATGCCATTTCACCCATTTGACCACCCAAATAGCCTCGAATATATAAATGAATGATACTGGGATGATCTTCAATGCCCTTAGAACTCACCAATCTATTTTCACCCCACGGCTCTTTCGGAACCTAGGCCTACCCTCAAAACTGTGGGCTATAGCACACCAATTTGGCCCAAAAACACCCCGTTCATGCCGTTTTGCCCGTTTGAGCTAGAAAATGGCCTTGAATAAACAAACGGACAACACTGGAATGATCCATAACCTCCCTGGAATGCCCCAATTGATTTTTGCCCTACAGAACCACCAAACCCTTGGCCCACCCCTAAAACCATGGGCTATGGCACACTAATATGGCCCGAAAATGCACCATTCATGCTGTATCTCCCGTTTGACCACCCAAATGGCCTTAAATAAATAAACGGACCATACTAGGATGATCCTCAACCTCCCTGTCATGCCTCAGTCAATTTTCAGCCTACAGCAACCCCGAACACCTGGCCCAACCTCAAAACAGTGGGCTATAGCACATCAATTTGGCCCGAAAATGCACCGTTTGTTTCGTTCCGCCCGTTTAACCACCTAAATATCCTCGAATAAATAAAAGGACCACACTGGGATTATCCCCAACCTCCCTGGCATACTATAGTCAATTTTGGGCCCATAATACCTCTAGAACCCAAGCGCACCCCCAAAACCGTAAGCTATAGCACACCGATTTGGCCCAAAAATGCCCCGTTCACACCGTTTCATCCGTTTGACCTCCCAAATAGCCTCAAATAAATAAACAGACCATGTTGGGATGATCCTCATCCTCCTTGGCATGGCTCGATCAAATTTTGGCCCACGGCACCCCCGAACCCTTGCCCACCCCCAAAACCGTGGTCTATAGCATACTAATTTTGCCCAAAAATGCCTGTTTGCACCGTTTTGCCTATTTGACCACCAAAATAGCCTCTAATAAATAAATGGACCATGCTGAGATGATCCCCAACGGCCCTGGTATACCCTGGTTAATTTTTGGCCCAAGGCACCCTCAGACCCTAGGCCTACCGCCGAACCCATGGGCTATAACACCCGATTTGGCCCAAAAATGACCCGTTCATGCTGTTTCACTCGTTTGACCACCCAAATGGCCTCAAATAAATAAATAGACAACAATAGGATAATCCCCAACCTCTATGACATGCCCCGGTCAATTTTTGGCCTACGACACCCCCGAACCCTGGGCCCACCCCCTAAACTATGGGCTATAACACATCCATTTTAGCAAAAAATACCTCATTCATGCCGTTTCACCCATTTGACCACCCAAATGGCCTCAAATAAATAAAGGACCACACTGGGATGATTCTAACCTCCCTATCATACCCCGATCAATTTTCGGCCCACGGCACCCTCGGACCCCTAGCCTAACCTCGAAACAGTTACCTATAGCTCACTGATTTGGCTCAAAAATTGCCTGTTCGCACCGTTTTGACTATTTGATCAGCTAAATAGACTCAAATAAATAAACAGACCATACTGGGATGATCCCCAACCTCCCTAGCATGCCCCCATTGATTTTTGGCACACGACACCCCCGGACCCCCGAGTCCACCCTCAAAACAGTGGGCTATAGCATACCGATTTGGCCCGAAAATGACCCGTTCATGCTATTTCACCTGTTTGACCATACAAATAGCCTCGAATAAATAAATGGACCACACTGGATAATCCCCAACCTCCCTGGCATGCCCTGATATATTTTCAGCCCATGAAACCCTCGGATCCTGAGTCCATCCCTAAAATCGTGGGCTATAGCACACCGATTTAGCCTGAAAATGCTCCATTCAGGCCGTTTCGCCAGTTTGACCACCCAAATGGCCTCAAATAAATAAACAAACCACACTGAGATGATGCTTAAACTACCTGGCATGCCTCGATAGATTTACAGCCTACGGCACCCCCAGACCCAGAGCCCACCCCTGAAACCATGGGCTATTGCACACCAATTTTGCTCGAAAATGCCCCGTTCACACCGTTTTGACCGTTTGACCACCAAATAACATCGAATAAATAAATAGACTATACTGGGATAATCCCTAACCTCCCTGGTATGCCCTGATTGATTTTCGGCCCATGGCACCGCGAACCCCGATTCCACCCCCAAAACTGTGGGCTATAACACATCGATTTGCTTATAAATGCCCCATTTGCATTGTCTAGCCCTTTTGACCACCCAAATGGCCTTGAATAAATAAACGAACCATATTGGGATGATCCCCAACCTCCCTGGCATGCCCCGATTAATTTTTGGCCAAAGGCACCCCAGACCCCGGTCCTACCCCATAAATCATGGGCAATAGTACGCAAATTTATCCTGAAAATGCCCCGTACGCGCTGTTTCGCATGTTTGACCATTCAAATGTCCTCGAATAAATAAACAGACTATACTGGGATGATCCCCAACCTCCCTGCAATGGCCTAGTCAATTTTTGGCCCACAGCACCCCCGGATCCCGGTTCACCCCTGAAACCGTGGGCTAGAGCACAGCGATTTGGCCCAAAAATGCCCCTGTTAGCGTCGTTTAGCCCGTTTGACCACTCAAATAGACTCGAATAAATAAACAAACCATATTGGGATAATCCTCAACATCCCTGGCATGCCTCGGTCAATTTTTAGCCCACGTCACCCCCGGACCCCGAGCCCACTCCTAAAACCATGGGCTATAGCACATTGATTAAGCTAAAAAATGCCCTGCTCCCGTTGTTTTGCTCGTTTGACCATCCAAATAGCCTCGAATAAATAAACAGACCATACTGAGATGATCCCCAATTTTCCAGGCATGACCCGATTAATTTTTGGCCTACGGTACCCCCGAACCCCAGGTCCAACCCCAAAACTGTGGGCTATAGCACACCAATTTGGCCCGAAAATGCCCCGTATGTGCTATTTTGTCCGTTTGACCACCCAAATGTCCTCGAATATATAAATGGACCATACTGGGATAATCGCCAAACCCCCTGGCATGCCCCGATCGATTTTCGCCCCATGGCTCCCTCGGACCCCAGGCCCACCCTCGAAACCTTGGGCTATAGAACACCGATTTAGTCTGAAAAGAGCCCGTTTATGCCAATTTGCCCGTTTAATCAGCCAAATATCCTATAATAAATAAATGAACCACCCTGAGATAATCCCAAACCTCCCTAGCAGGCCCCGAACAATTTTTGGCCCACGATGCATTGAACCCCATGCCCACCACCAAAATCGTGTGATCAAAAATGCCTCGTTCATTCCATTTCACTCGTTTGACCACCTAAATAGCCTCAAATAAATAAAAGAACCACACTGGGATGATCCCCAATCTCCCTGGCACACCCCAGTCGATATTTGGCCCATGACACTGCCATACCCCGGGACCACCCCTGAAATCGTGGGCTACATCATACCTATTTGGCCAAAAAATTCCACGTTTGTGCTGTTTCACCCGTGACCACCCAAATGGCCTCGAATAAATAAATAGACCATACTGGGACAATCCCCAAAATTATGGGTTATAGCACACCGATTTAGCTCAAAAATGCCCATTCGCACCGTTTAGCCTGTTTGACCACCCAAATGACCTTGAATAAATAAATGGACCATACTCGAATGATCCCCAACCTCCCTGGCATGCCTCGATCAATTTTCAGCCTATGAAACCCCCGCACCCCTGGCCAATCCCAAAACAGTGGGCTATAGCACATCGATTTGGCCCAAAAATGCCCCGTTTACACTGTTTTGCTTGTTTGACCACTCAAATAGCCTCGAATAAATAAACAGACCATACTGGGATGACCCCCAACCTCCCTAGCACGCCCCGGTTGATTTTCAGTCCACGACACCCCCGGACCCTAGCCCAACCCTAAAACTGTGGTCTATAGCACACCAATTTGGCCCAAAAATGCCTCATTCACGCTGTTTCGCCCGATTGACCTCCCAAATGGCCTCAGATAAATAAATGAATCACACTGGGATGATCCCCAACCACCCTAGCATGCCCCGGTTAATTTTTTGTCCTACGACGCCTTCAAACCTCAGGCCCACCCCCGAAACTGAGGGCTATAGCTAATCGATTTAGCCCAAAAATGCCCCCATTCATCCCGTTTGGCGCATTTGACCACCTAAATAACCTCGAATAAATAAATGAACCATACTGGGATGATCCCCAACTTCCCTGACATGCCCCGGTCGATTTTCAATAAACGAAACCCTCGGACCCTGGGCCAACCCAGAAACCATGGGGTATAGAACACGGATTTGGACCGAAAATGCCCTGTTCGTGTTGTTTTGCCCATTTGACAACTCAAATATCCTTTAATAAATAAACTGACCACATTGGGATGATCCATAACCTCCTTGGCATAACCCGATCAATTTTTGACCCACGGTACCCCCGGACCCCAGGCCACCCCCAAAGCCGTGGGCTATAGCATACTGATGTAGCCCGAAAATGCCTCATTCACACTGTTTTGCCCATTTGCGCACCCAAATGGCCTTGAATAAATAAACGGATCACACTAGGACGATCCCCAACCTCCCTGGCACGCCCCAATCGATTTTTGGCCCACCACCTAAACCGTGGGCTATAGAATATCGATTTGTTCCGAAAATGCACTATTTGTGCTTTTTCGCCCGTTTGACCAGCCAAATAGACTTAAATAAATAAATGGAACACCCTGGGATAATCCCCAACCTCCATGGCACACCCCAAAAAATTTTTGGCCTACGGCACCCCATGACCCGGAGCCCACCCCCGAAACCGTGGGCTATAGCACACCAATTTTGCACAAAAATCCCCGTTCACGTGTTTTTGCCCGTTCGACCACCCAAATGGCCTCGAATAAATAAACGGACCATACTGGAATGATATCTGACCTCCCTTCCACGTCTCAATCAATTTTTGGCCCACGACACCCCAGACCTAGGGCCCACCCCCAAAACCGTGGGCTATAGCACACCGATTTGCCCCAAAAATGCCCCGTTCTTGCTGTTTCGCCCATTTGACCACCCAAATGGTCTCAAATAAATAAGCGAACCATACTAGGACGATTCCAAACCTTTCTGGCACACCTTGGTTAACTTTTAGAAAACGACACCCCCGGATCCAAGGTCCACTCTCAAAATCGTGGGCTATAGCATACTGATTTGGCCCGAAAAATGCCCAGTTCGCACCATTTCACCCATTTGACCACCTAAATGGTATCGAATAAATAAACGGACCACACTGTGATAATCCCCAATCTCTCTGGCATGCCCCGATCAATTTTTGGCCCACGGCACCACCGGACCCTGGGCCCACCCCTAAAACCATGGGCTATAGCACATTGATTTGGCCCAAAAATACCCTGTTCGGGACATTTTGCCCGTTTGACCACCCAAATGGCCTCGAATAAATAAACGGACTAGACTGGGATGATCCCCAACCTCCCTGCCATGCGCCTATCGATTTTTTCCCCACAGCACCCCCGGACCCCAGGCCTACCCCTGAAACCGTGGGCAATAGCACACCGATTTAGCTTGAAAATGCCTCGTTCACGTTGTTTTGCCCGTTTGACCACCCAAATGGCCTCGAATAAATAAACAGACTACACTAGAATGATCCTTAACCTCCCTGTCATGCCCCAATTAATTTTTGACGAACGTCACCCTCGAACCCTGAGCCCACACCAAAAACCATAGGCTATAGCAGACAGATTTGGCTCGAAAATGCCCCGTTCAAGACATTTCACCTGTTTGACCACCCAAATGGCGTCGAATAAATAAATGGACTATATTGGGACGATCCCCAACCTCCTTGGCATGCCCCGATCAATTTTACGATCCACGGCACCCTCGGACCCCTAGCGTACCCCCAAAATTGTGGGCTATAGTACACTGATTTCACCCAAAAATGCCCCATTTGCATCGTTTTGACCGTTAAACCACCCAAATGGCCTCGAATAAACAAATAGACCACACTGGGATGATCCCCAACCACCCTAGTATGCCCCGGTTAATTTTTTGTCCTACGGCGCCTTCAGACCTCGGGCCCACCCCCGAAACTGAGGGCTATAGCTAATCGATTTAGCCCAAAAATGCCCCATTCATGCCGTTTGGCCCGTTTGACCACCTAAATAACCTCGAATAAATAAATGAACCATACTGGGATGATCCCCAACTTCCCTGACATGCCCCGGTCGATTTTCAACAAATGAAACCCTCGGACCCTAGGCCAACCCAGAAACCATGGGGTATAGAACACGGATTTGGACCGAAAATGCCCTGTTCGTGCTGTTTTGCCCATTTGACAACTCAAATATCCTTTAATAAATAAACTGACCACATTGGGATGATCCTCAACCTCCTTGGCATGACCCGGTCAATTTTTGACCCACGGTACCCCCGGACCCCGGGCCACCCCCAAAGCCGTGGGCTATAGCATACTGATGTAGCCCGAAAATGCCTCATTCACACTATTTTGCCCATTTGGGCACCCAAATGGCCTTGAATAAATAAACGGACCACACTAGGACGATCCCCAACCTCCCTGACATGCCCCAATCAATTTTTGGCCTACGTCACCCCTGGCCCACCACCTAAATCGTGGGCTATAAAATATCGATTTGTTCCGAAAATGCTCTATTTGTGCTTTTTCGCCCGTTTGATCACCCAAATAGACTCAAATAAATAAATAGACCACACTGGGATAATCCCCAACCTCCCAGGCATGCCCCAAAAAATTTTTGGCCAATGGCACCCCATAACCCAGAGCCCACCCCCAAAACCGTGGGCTATAGCACACCAATTTTGCTAAAAAATCCCCGTTCAAGTGTTTTTGCCCATTCGACCACCCAAATGGCCTCGAATAAATAAACGGACCATACTGGAATAATACCTGACCTCCCTTCCACGTCTCAATCAATTTTTGGCCCACGACACCCCAGACCTAGGGCCCACCCCCAAAACCGTGGGCTATAGCACACCGATTTGCCCCAAAAATGCCCCGTTCATGCTGTTTTTACCATTTGACCACCCAAATGGCCTCGAATAAATAAGCGAACCATACTAGGATGATTCCCAACCTTTCTGGCACACCTTCGTTAACTTTTAGAAAATGACACCCCCGGATCCCAGGTCCACTCTCAAAATCGTGGGCTATAGCACACTGATTTGGCCCGAAAAATGCCCAGTTCGCACCATTTCACCCATTTAACCACCTAAATAGTGTCGAATAAATAAACGGACCACACTGGGATAATCCCCAATCTCTCTGGCATGCCTCGATCAATTTTTGGCCCACGGCACCCCCGGACCCTGGGCCCACCCCTAAAACCATGGGCTATAGCACATTGAGTTGGCCCAAAAATGCCCTGTTCGTGACGTTTTGCCCGTTTGACTACCCAAATGGCCTCGAATAAATAAATGGACTAGACTAGGATGATCCCCAACCTCCCTGCCATGCGCCTATCGATTTTTTCCCCACAGCACCCCCGGACCCCAGGCCCACCCCTGAAACCGTGGGCAATAGCACATCGATTTAGCTTGAAAATGCCTCGTTCACGCTGTTTTGCCCGTTTGACCACCCAAATGGCCTCGAATAAATAAACAGACTACACTAGAATGATCCTCAATCTCCTTGTCATGCCCCAACCAATTTTTGACGAACGTCACCCCCGAACCCCGAGCCCACACCCAAAACCATAGGCTATAGCAGACAAATTTGGCTTGAAAATAGCCCGTTCAAGACATTTCACCTGTTTTACCACCCAAATGGCGTCAAATAAATAAATGGACCATATTGGGACGATCCCCAACCTCCTTGACATGCCCCGATCAATTTTACGACCCACGGCACCCTCGGACCCCTAGCGTACCCCCAAAATTGTGGGCTATAGTACACCGATTTGACCCAAAAATGCCCCATTCGCATCGTTTCGACCGTTAAACCACCCAAATGGCCTTGAATAAACAAACAGACCACACTGGGATGATACCTAACCTCCCTGATATGCCCTAGTCAATTTTTGACCCATGACACCCCCGAACCCCGGGTCCATTCCCAAACTTAGGGGCCATTACACACCGATTTGGCCTGAACTTTCCCCGTTCGCGCTATTTCTCATATTTGACCACCTAAATGGCCTTTAATAGATAAACGGACCACACTGGGATGATCCCAACCTCCCTGGAACGTCCTAGACAATTTTTGGACTATGGCACCCTAAGACCCCGGGGCCACCACTGAAACTATGGGTTATAACACATCAATTTGGCTAAAAAATGCCATCTTCGCACTGTGTCGCCCATTTGACCGCCCAAATAGCCTCGAATAAATAAATGGATCACATTGGGATGATCTCAAACCTCATTGGCATGCCCAGTCAATTTTTTACCCACAGCACCCCCGGACACCAGGCTCTCCCCCAAAATCATGGGCTATAACACGTCGATATGGCCAGAAAATTCCCCATTTGCATCATTTCGCCTGTTTGACCACCCAAATGGCCTTGAATAAATAAATAAACCACAATGGGATGATCCCCAACCTCCCTGACATGCACTAGTCAATTTTTGACCCATGACACCCCCAAACCCCGAGTCCATTCCCAAACTAGGGGGCTATTACACACCGATTTGGCCTGAACTTTCCCTGTTTGCGCCATTTCTCATATTTGACCACCTAAATGGCCTTGAATAAATAAACGAACCACACTGGGATGATCCCAACCTCTCTGGAATGTCCTAGACAATTTTTGGACCATGGCACCCTAAGACCCTGGGGCCACCACCGAAACTGTGGGCTATAACACATCGATTTGGCTAAAAAATGCTATATTCGCACTGTGTCGCTCATTTACCACCCAAATAGCCTAGATTAAATAAATGGATCACACTGGGATGATCTCAAACCTCATTGGCATGCGCAGTCAATTTTTTACCCACATCACCCCCAGACACCAGGCTCTCCCCCAAAATCATGGGCTATAGCACATCGATGTGGCCAAAAAATTCCCCATTCACATCATTTCGCCTGTTTGACCACCCAAATGGCCTCGAATAAATAAATGAACCACAATGGGATGATCCCCAACCTCCCTGGCACGTCCCAATTGATTTTTGGCCCAAGCCACCCCCGAACGCCGAGCCAACCCCCGAAACCATTGGTTATCGCACAATGATTTAGACCAAAAATTCCCCATTTATGCCGTTTCATCCGTTTAACCACCCAAATGGCCTTGAATAAATAAACAGACCATACTGGGATGATCCCCAATCTCCCTAGTGTGCCCCAGTCGATTTTTGGTCCACGACACCCCAGACCCCAACCCACCCCCAAAACTGTGGTCTATAGCACACCAATTTGGCCCAAAAATGCCTCATTCACGCTGTTTCTCCCGATTGACCACCCAAATGTCCTTAGATAAATAAACGAATCACACTGTGATGATCCCCAACCACCCTAGCACGCCTCGGTCAATTTTTTGTCCTATGGCACGCTCAGACCTCTGGCCCACCCCTAAAATTATAGGCTATAGCTAACCGATTTGGCTCAAAAATGCCTCATTCATGCCGTTTTGCCTGTTTGACCACCTAAATAACCTTGAATAAATAAATGGATCATACTGGGATGATCCCAACCTCCCTGACATGCCCCGATTAATTTTTGACAAATGAAACACTCAGACCCTGGGCCCACCCAGAAACAGTGGGCTATAGAACACCGACTTGGACCGAAAATGCCCTGTTCGTGCTATTTTGCCCATTTGACAACTCAAATGTCCTTTAATAAATAAACTAACCATAAAGGGATGATCCCCAACCTCCGTGGCATGACCAGATCAAATTTTTGACCCACGGTACCCCCGGACCCCAGGCCCACCCCAAAAATGCCTCACTCGCACTGTTTTGCCCATTTGCCCACTCAAAAGGCCTTGAATAAATAAATGGACCACACTAGGATGATCCTAAACCTCCCTGGCATGTCCCAGTCAATTTTTGGCCCACGTCACCCCTGGTCCACCACCTAAACCGTGGGCTATAGCATATCGATTTGGCCCGAAAATGCTCCATACGCGCTGTTTCACCCGTTTGACCACCCCAATAGCCTCAAATATATGAATAGACCGCACTGGGACAATCCCCAACCTCCCTGGCACGCTCCAAAAAATTTTTGGCCCACGGCACCCTATGACCCCGAGCCCACCCCCAAAACCGTGGGCTATAGCACACCAATTTTGCTCGAAAATGCCCCGTTCACGTTGTTTTTGCTCGTTCGACCACCCAAATGGCCTTGAATAAATAAAAGGACCATGCTAGAATGATACTCGACCTCCCTTTCATGTCTCAGTCAGTTTTTGGCCCACGGCACCCCAGACCCAGGGCCCACCCCCGAAACTGTGGGCCATAGCACACTAATTTGCCCCAAAAATACCCCATTTGCCCCGTTTCACCCATTTGACCACCCTAATAGCCTCGAATAAATAAACGAACCATACTGGGATGATTCCCAGCCTTCCTGGCACACCCCGATTAACTTTCGGCAAACGACACCCTCGGACCCCAGGACCACTCTCGAAACCATGGGCTATAGCACACGAATTTGGCCCAAAAATGCCAGTTCACGCCGTTTCACACATTTGACCACCCAAATAGTGTCGCACTGGGATGATCCCCAACCTCTCTGGCATGCCCCGATCAATTTTTAGCCGACGGCACCCCCGGACCCTAGGCCTATCCCAAAAACCATGGGATATAGCACACCGATTTGGCCCAAAAATGCCTCGTTCGTGCCGTTTTGCCCATTTAACCACCCAACCTCCCTGGCTTTAACATACCGATTCGGCCTGAAAATGTCCTGTTCATATTATTTTGCCTATTTAACCTCCCAAATAGCCTCGAATAAATAAACAGCCATACTGGGATGATCCCCAACCTCCCTGACATGCCACGGTTAATTTTCGGCCCACAGCACCCCAAACCCCTGGCCCACCCCTGAAAACGCAGGCTATAGCACACCTATTTGGTTTGAAAATGCCTCATTCGTGGTGTTTTGTCGGTTTGACCACCCAAATGGCCTCGAATGAATAAACGGACCATACTGGAACGATCCCCAACCTCCTTGGCATGCCCCAATCAATTTTCGGCCCACGGAACCCTCGGACCCCAGGCCCACCCCCAAAACTGTGGGCTATAACATACCAATTTGACCCAAAAATACCCCATTCGCTCCATTTGACCACCAAAATTACCTCGAATATATAAACATACCACAGTGGGATGATCCCGAACCTCCCTGGTATGCCCCAATCGATATTCGGCCCACAGCACCTCCAAACCTCGAGCCCACAACTAAAATCGTAGGCTATAGTACACCGATTTGGCCTGAAACTGCCCCGTTCACGTTGTTTCTCCCGTTTGAGCACCCAAATGGCCTCAAATAAATAAGCGGACCACACTGGGATGATCCCCAACCTCCCTGCCATGTGTCAATTGATTTTCGGTACACGACACCCCGAACCCCAAGCCCACCCCCAAAACCGTAGGCTATAGTATTCCGATTTGGCGCGAGAAAACCTTATACGTGCAATTTTGCCTATTTCACCCCCCAAATAGTCTCGTATAAATAAACATACCACACTGGGATGAACCCCAACCTCCCTGGCATACCACGGTCAATTTTAAGCCCACGACAGCCTCGAACCCTGGGTCCACCCCCAAAATTGTGGGCTATAGTGCACCGATTTGGCCCAAAAATGCCTTGTTCATGCCGTTTTGCCCGTTTGACCACCCAAATGCTCTCAAATAAACAAATGAACCACACTGGGATGATGCCCAACCTCCCTGGTATACCCTGATTAATTTAAAACATATGGCACCCCCAGACCTGGGCCAACCCCCAAAATCGTGGGCTATAGCACACCGATTTGGCTCGAAAATACCCCATTCGCGCCAAAACCATGGTCTATAGCACAACGATTAGGTTAAAAATGCCCCATTCGCACTGTTTCGCTCGTTTGACCACCCAAATAGACACAAATAACTAAATGGACAACACTGGGATGACCCCCAACTTCCCTGGCATGTCTTGGTTAATTTCGACTAACAGCCCCCCAAATCCCGGGCCAACCCCCAAAACCGTGAGCTATAGGACACCGATTTGTCCTGAAAATACATCGTTCATGCCGTTTCGCCCGTTTGACCACCCAAATGGCCTTGAATAAATAAAAATACCACATTGGGATGATCCCCAACTTCACTGGCATGCCCCAGTTAATTTTTGACTCGCGTCACCTTAGACCACGGGCCAATTCCCGAAGTTGTAAGCTATAGCACACTTATTTGTCCCAAAAATGCCTCATTCCCACCATTTCACCAGCCAAATTGCTTCGAATAAATAAACGGACGACATTAGGATGGTCCCCAACCTCCTTGGATAACCCTGATTGATTTTTGGTCCACAGTACCCTAGAACCTCGGGCCTATCCCCAAAATCGTGCGCTATAGCACACTGATTTGACTCAAAAATGCCCCATTCGTACTGTTTCACCCATTTTGAGCACCCTAATGGCCTCGATTAAATAAATGGACCACCCTAAGATGATCATAAACCTCCCTGGCATTCCCCAGTCGATTTTAAGCCCATGGTACCCCGAATCCACCCCTAAAACCATAGGCTATATCACACCGATTTGGCCTAAAAATCCTATGTTCACGCTGTTTTGCTTGTTTGACCATCCAAATGGCCTTGAATAAATTAAACGACCACACTGGGATAATCCCAACCTCCCTGGCAATCATCGGTCGATTTTCAGCCCATGACCCCCAAAACAGCGGGCTATAGCACACCGATTGGGCTGAAAATACCTCATTCGCATCGTTTCACTACCCAAATAGCCTCACATAAATAAATGGACCACACTGGGATGATCCCTAACCTCCCTGGCATACTCGGGTCGATTTATAGCCCATGACACCCTAAACCCTGGGCCCACCCCCAAAATCGTCGGCTTTAGCACATCGATTTGGCCCAAAATGCCCTGTTCGCGCCGTTTCGCCTGTTTGACCATCCAAATGGCCTCAAATAAATAAACAGACCATACTGGGACTATCCCCAACCTCCCTGGCACACCTTAATAGATTTTACAACCTATGATACCCTGGACCCCAGGCCCACCCTCAAAATCGTGGGCTATAGCACAATGATTTAGCCCGAAAATGCACCGTTCGTGCCGTTTCGATTGCTTGACTACCCAAATGTCCTTGAATAAATAAATCGACCATACTGGGATGATCCCCAACCTCCCTGGCATACTCCGGTTGATTTTCAGCCCATGACACCCTCAAATCACGGGTCCACCCCCAAAACGATGGGCTATAGCATATCGATTTAACCCAAAAAATGCCCCATTCGTGCTTTTTCACCCGTTTGACCACCTAAATGGCTTTGAATAAACAAATGGACCATAATAGGACGATCCAACCTTCCTGGCTCACCCCAATCAATTTTTGACTTATAGCACCCACGGACCCCCAACCCACTCCCAAAACTGTGGGCTATAGCACATCGATTTGGCCCAAAAATTCTCCGTTCGCGCTGTTTCACCCATTTGACCACCCAAATGTCTTTAAATAAATAAATAAACCATACTGGGACGATCCTAAACCTTCCTACCACTCCCCAGTTGATTTTTAAAGTATGGCACCCCCGGACCCCAGCCTCACCCCTAAAACCGTGGGCTATATAGCACACAATTTTGCCAGAAAAAGCCCATTTCATGTTGTTTTGACTGTTTGACCACCCAAATGGCCTCGAATAAATAAATGGACTAAACTAGGATGATCCCCAACCTCTATGGCATGCCCTTGTGGATTTTTGAGCCACGACACATACGAACCACGGGCCCATACCCAAAACCGGCTATTGCACACTGATTTGGCCCAAAAATGCCTTGTTCGCGCCGTTTTGCCCATTTGGCCATCCAAATTGCCTAGAATGAATAAACGAACCTCACTGGGATGATCCCCAACCTTCTTGTCATGCCCCGTTTGATTTTTGACCCACAGCACCCTCGAACCCCTTGCCCACCCCCAAAACTATAGGCTATAGCACACTGATCTAGCCCAAAAATGTCTTGTTTGCACCGTTTCGCCCATTTCACCACCCAAATAGCCTCGAATATATGAACAGACCATAGTAGGATGATCCCCAACCTCCCTGGCATGCCCCGGTCAATTTTTACCCCATGACACCCTCGGACCCTGGGCCCACCACTAAAACCGTGATCTACATCAGACCAATTTAGCTAAAAAATGCCCCATTCACACTGTTTCACCTGCTTGAACTCCTAAATAGACTAAAATAAATAAACGGACCATACTGGGATGATCCCCAACCTTTCTGGCATGATCCAATTGATTTTTGGCCTATGGAACCCCCGAACCTCGAGTCCACCCCCGAAACCGTGGGCTATCGCACACTGATTTAGATCGAAAATGCCCCGTTCGCGCCATTTCTCCCATTTAACCACCCAAATATCCTCAAATAAATGAACGGACTATATTGGGACAATGCCTAACCTCCCTAGCATACCTCAGTCGATTTTTGGCCCACAACACCCTCGGATCCCGGCATACCCCAAAAATAGTGGTCTATAGCACACTGATTTGACCCAGAAATGCCCCGTTCGTGCCGTTCCATCTGTTTGACCACCCAAATATCCTCGAATAAATAAATGGACCATACTGGAATGATCCCCAACCTTCTTAGATGCTCTAGTTGATTTTTGGCCTACTGCACCCTCAGACCACAGGCCCACCCCCAAAACTGTGGGCTATAGCACACCGATTTATCCTAAAAATGCCCATTTGTGCCGTTTCACCTGCCAAATGGCCTCGAATAAATAAACAGACCACACTGGATGGTCTCTAACCTTTTTGGCATAAAAATATTAATTTTTGGCCCACGGCACCCCCAGACCCCGGGCTCACCCCCAAAACCGTATGCTATAGCACACCGATTTTACCCAAAAATGCCTCGTTCACCCTGTTTTGCCCGTTTGACCACCCAAATGGCCTCAAATAAATAAACGTACCACACTGGAATGATCCCCAACCTCCCTGGAATGCCTCAATTGATTTTCGACCCACGACACCCTCGGAGCTCTGGCCCACCCCAGAAACCGTGGGCTATAGCACACTAATTTGGCCTAAAATGCCCAGTTTACTCCGTTTCATATGTTTGACCACCTAAATGGACTCGTATAAACAAACAGACCACACTGGGATAATCCTAACCTCATTTGCATGCCCCAATTGATTTTTGGCCCACGACACCCCCGAACACCTGCCCACCACTAAAATCGTGGGCTATAGCACACCAATTTGACCCAAAAATGCCCCTTTCGTGCCGTTTTGCCCGCTTGACCTTCCAAATGGCCTCGAATAAATAACTGGACCACACTGAGATGATTCCAAACCTCCCTGGCATGCCCCGATCAATTTTTTACCCACGGCACCCTCGGATCCCAGGCCCACCCCCAAAACCGTGGGCTATAGCACATCAATTTAGTCTGAAAATGCCCTGTTTGCGTTGTTTCGCCCATTTGACTGCCCAAATAGCCTTAAATAAATAAACGGACCAAACTTGGATGATCCCTAACCTCCCTGGAATGCCCTGATCGATTTTGAGCCAATGGAACCCCTGAACCCCGAGCCCACCCCCAAAACCATGGGCTATAGCACAAGGATTTGTCCCGAAAATGCCTCATTCGCGCTGTTTCACTCGTTTTACCACCTAAATAGACTCTAATGAATAAACGGACCACACTGAGATGATCCCCAACCCCCTGGCATGCTTCGATCGATTTTTTTACCACGGCACCCCTGGACCGTGGGCCCACCCCTGAAATCGTGGGCTATAGCACACTAATTTGGAGCAAAACATCTCGTTCGTACCATTTCACTTGTTTGACCAACTAAATGGCCTCGAATAAATAAACGGACCACAATTGGATTATCCCCAACCTCCTTGGCACGCCCCAATTGATTTTCAACCCGTGACACCTCCGAAACCAAGGCCCACCCTCAAAATCGTGGGCTATAGCACACCAATTTGGCCCGAAAATGCCATGTTCATGCCATTTTGATCGTTTGACCACCCAAATGGCCTCAAATAAATTAACGAACCATACTGGGATTATCCATAACCTCCTGGCATGCCCCGACCAATTATCGTCCCATGACACCCTCGAAGCCTGGACCCACCCCTAAAACCATTGGCTATAGCAAACCGATTTTGCCCGAAAATGCCCCATTTTGTCCGTTTTGCCTGTTTGACAACCTAAATAGCCTCGAATAAATAAACGGACCACACTGGAGTGATCCCAAACCTCCCTGGCATGCCCCGATAAATTTTTTACCCACCGCACCACTAGACCCCAGGACTACCCCCTAAACCGTGGGATATAGCACACCTATTTAGCCATAAATTGCATCATTCGTGTCGTTTCGCCTGTTTGACCTCCCAAATGGCCTTGAATAAATAAACAGACCAAACTGGGATGATCCCCAACCTCCCTGGCATGCCTCGGTCGATTTTCAGCAAACGATAGCCCCGGACCCCAGCCCACCCTCAAAACCATGAGCTATAGCACACCGATTTGGTCCAAAAAGTCCTCATTCGCGCTGTTTCGCTCGTTTGACCACCTAAATGGCCTATAATGAATAAACGGACCACACTGGGATCATACCCAACCCGCCAGCATGCCTCGATTGAATTTTTTACCACAGCAGCCCTGGACATCGGGCCCACCCCTGAAATAATATGATATAGCATGCTAATTTAGACCATAAACATCCAGTTCATGCCGTTTAGCCCATTTGACAACCCAAATGGCTTCGAATAAATAAACGGACCATACTGGATCTATCCCCAACCTCCCAATCAATTTTTGACCCATGACACCTCTGGACCCTAGGCCCACCCCCAAAACCGTGTGCTATAGCACACCAATTTGGCCCAAAAATACCCTATTCGCACTATTTTGACCGTTTGACCACCCAAATGGCCTCGAATAAATTAACGAACTACACTGGGACTATCTATAAACTCCTAGCATGCCTTGACCAATTGTTAGCCCATGACACTCTTGGACCCTGGCCCTACCCCCAAAACTATGGGCTATAGCATACTGTTTTGGCCCGAAAATGCCTCGTTTGGGACGTTTTGCCTGTTTGACCACCAAAATAGCCTTGAATAAGTAAACGGGCCATACTGCGATGGTCCCAACCTCCCTGGCACATCCCAATCGCTTTTTGGCCTACGATAACCCCAAACCTTGGGCCCACCCCCAAAATCGTAGGCTATAGCACTCTGATTTAGCCCAAAAATGTCTCGTTCGCGCTGTTTTGCCCGTTGACCACCCAGATGGCCTTGAATGAATAAATGGACCATACTAGGAAGATCCCAAACCTTCCTGGCATGCCTCAATCAATTTTTTGCCCGTGGAACCCCCGAACCCTGGGCCCAATCCTAATATTGTGGGCAATAGCACACCAATTTGGCTCAAAAATGCCCCGTTTGCGCCATTTCACCCGTTTGACTATTAAAATGGCCTCAAATAAACAAGAGTACCACACTGGGAGGATCCCCAACCTCTATGGCATGCCGCGGTCAATTTTTGGTCCCACCCCCAAAACCGTGGGCTATTGCTCACCGATTTTGCCCAAAAATACCTCGTTCGCATTGTTTCGCTCATTGGACCAACCAAATAGCCTCGAATAAATAAATGGACCATATTGGGATTATCCCCAATCTCCCTGGAAATCGCTGATTGATTTTCAGCCCATGACACCCCCAAAACAATGGGCTATAGCACACCGATTTGGGCTTTAAATACCCCATTCGCATCGTTTCACTACCCAAATGGCCTCACATAAATAAACGGACCACACTGGGATGATCCCCATCCTTCCTGGCAGAATCAGGTCGATTTACAGCCTACGACACCCTAAAGCCTGGTCCCACCCCCAAAATCGTAGGCTATTGCTCACCGATTTCACCCAAAAATACCTCGTTCGCATTATTTCGCTCGTTGGACCACCCAAATGGCCTCGAATAAATAAATGGACCACATTAGGATTATCCCCAAACTGCCTTGCATGCTTCAGTCAATTTTTGGCCTACGACACCCTCGGACCCTAGGCCCACCCTCAAAACCGTGGGCTATAGCACATCGATTTGGCCTAAAATTCCCTATTCACGTCGTTTCGCCCGTATGACGACCAAAATGGCCTCGATAAATAAACAGACCATACTGGGACAATCACAAACCTCTTTGGCATGCCTCGATCAATTTTTGTCCTACGGCACCCCTGGACCTCGGTCCCACCCCAAAACAGTGGCCTATAGCACACTGATTAGGCTCGAAAATCCCGCATTCACGTCGTTTTGCCCGTTGCACCACCCAAATGGTGTCGAATAAATAAACGAACCATGCTGGGATGATGCCCAACTTCCCTTGCACGGGTCGATCGATTTTCAGCCTATGGAACCCCTGGACCACAGGCCTACCCCCAAAATCGTGGGCTATAGCACACTGATTTTTCCTGAAAATGGTCGGTTCGAGTTGTTAAGCCCATTTGACCACCTAAATGTCCTTGAATAAATAAATAAACCATACTGGGATAATCCCCAAACTCTTTGGTACGCCCTAGTTAATTTTTAGAATATGGTACCACCGAACCCTGGGCCCACCCTCAAAACCATGGGCTATCGCACACTGATTTGGCCCAAAAATGCCTCATTCATGATATTTCGCCCATTTGAACACTCAAATAGCCCCGAATAAATAAATGGACCATACTAGGATGATCCCCAACCTTCCTGGAATACCCCAATTGATTTTTAGCTCGCGGAACCCCCAAACCCCGGGATCACCCCTGAAATCATGGGCTATAGCTCAACGATTTGGCTCAAAAATGTCTCATTCACACCTTTTCGCCCGTTTGACCACCCAAATGACCTCGAATAAATAAACCAACCACACTGGATCTATCGCCAACCTCCCTGACACACCCCGATGAATATTCGACCAACGACACCCCTGGACTCCGAGCCCACCCCCAAAACTATTGGCAATAGCACACAGATTTGGCCCAAAAATGCCTCGTTCGCATTGTTTCTCCTATTTAACCACCCAAATAGACTTGAATAAATAAATGGACCATACTGGGACTATCCCCGACCTCCCTGGCATGCACCGATCGATTTTCGACCCACGACACCCTTGAACCCCGGGCGCAACCCTAAAATCGAGGGTTATAGCACACTAATTTAGCCCGAAAATGCCTCATTCGCACCATTCACCCGTTTAACCAGCCAAATGGCCTCGAATGACTGAATGGACTAGTCTGGGATATCACCAACATCCCTGGCAAGCCCCGTTAAATTTTAGGCCTATGGCACTACCAAATCATGGGCCCACCCCTAAAATCGTGGGCTATGCACCTCGATTTGGCCCGAAAACACCCCGTTTACATCGTTTCACCCGTTTGACCACCCAAATGGATTTGAATAAATAAACAGATCACACTGGGACTATCCTCAACCTCCCTATCATGCCTGATCAATTTTTGACCCACAACACCCTCAGACCCCGGGCCCACCCTCGAAACCGTGGGCGATAGCACATCAATTTTGCCCGAAAATGCCCCGTTCACACCGTTTTGTCCGTTTGATCACCTTAATGGCCTCAAATAAATAAACGAACCAAACTGGGATGATCCCAACCTCCATGGAATGCGCCAGTCGATTTTCGGCCAACGGAACCCCCGGACCCCGGGCCCACCCTCAAAATCGTAGGTTATAGCACACTGATTTGACCCGAAAATGCTCCGTTCATGTTGTTTCGCCCGTTTGACAACCCAAATAGCCTCGAATAAATAAACGAACCATACTGGGACGATCCCAAACCTCCATGGCATGCCCTGATCGATTTTTAACCCACGCTACCACTAGACCCCAGACCCATCCCCGAAATCGTAGGCTATAGCATATTGATTTAGCCTAAAAATGTCCTGTTCATGTTGTTTCACCTGTTTGACCACCCAAATAGCCTCAAATAGATAAACGGACCATATTGGGATGATCCCCAACCTCCCTGGCATGCCTCGGTCAATTTTTGGCCCACGACACCCCCAAAACCTGCGCCCACCCCCGACAACGTAGGCTATAGCACACTAATTTAGCCTGAAAACACCTCATTCACGCTATTATGGCCGTTTGACTACCAAGATGGCCTTAAATGAATAAACGGACCATACTGAGATGATCCCCACCTCCCTGGCACGCTCCGGTTGATTTTTATGCCACAAAACCTACGGACCTTGGGGCCACCCCAAAAATCGTGGGCTATATCACATCAATTTAGCCCAAAAATGCCCCGTTCATGCCGTTTCACCTATTTGGCCTCCTAAATGGCCTCGAATAAATAAATTGACCACACTGGAATGATTCCCAACCTCTCTGGCATGCCTCGGTTGATTTTTCGTGCACGACACCCCCATACCCTGGGCCCACCCCTAAACCATAAGCTATAGTACACCGATTTGGCCCAAAAATTTCTCGTTTGAGCCGTTTTGCTCGTTTGACAACCAAAATATCCTTTAATAAATAAACAGACTACACCGGGATGATCCCTAACCTCCCTAGCAAGCCTCGATCAATTATAAGCTTACAAAACCCCAAGATCCCAGTCCCACCCTCAAATTTGTGGGCTATAGCACACCGATTTAGCCTGAAAATGCCCCATTCATTCCATTTTGCTCGTTTGACAACCCGAATGGCCTCGAATGAATAAACGGACCGCACTAGGATGATCCGCAACCTCCTTCGCATGCCTCGGAAATTTTTGTCCCACGGTACCCCCGAACCCCAAGTCCATCCCCGAAACCGTGGGCTATGCACACCGATTTGGCCTAAAAGTGTCCTGTTCACATTGTTTTGCCCGTTCGACCACTCAAATGGCCTCGAATAAATAAACGAACCACTCTGGGACGATCCCCAACCTCCCTGACATGCCCCAGTCATGTTTTGGCCCACGACACCCTCAAACCCCAAGCCAACCCCCAAAACTGCAGGCTATAGCACACAGAGATGGTCCGAAAATGCCTCATTCATTGTGTTTCGCCTGTTTGACCACCCATATAGCCTCGAATGAATAAACGGACCACACTGGAATAATCCCCAACCTCCCTGGTATGCCTCGATCAATTTTCAGCCCACGGTACCCTCGGACCCAAGTCCCACCCCCAAAACTATGGGCTATAGCACACCAATTTGGCTCGAAAATGCCCCGTTCGTGCCGTTTCGCCTGTTTGTCCACCTAAATTACCTCGACTAAATAAATGGACTACACAAAGATGATCCCCAACCTCCCTGGCTTGCCTCGATTGATTTTTGGCAAACGGCACCCCCGGACCCTACACCTACCCTCAAAACCGTGGCTATGGCACAATAATTTGACCCAAAAATGCCCCGTTTGTGTTGTTTAACCACCAAAATGGCCTGGAATAAATAAACGTACCACACTGGGATGAACCTCAACCTCTATGGTACTCCCCGGTATATATTCGGCCCACGTCACCCCCGAACCCCGAGCCCACCCCCAAAACCGTGGGCTATAGCTCAACAATTTGGCCCAAAAATGCTCCGTTCACGCCGTTTTGCCCATTTGACCATCCAAATGGCCTCGAATAATAAGTGGTCCACACCGGGATGATCCCCAACCTCCCAGGCATGCCCTAGTCGATTGTCGCCGCACGGCCCCCCGGACCCCATGCCCACCCCAAAAACGATAGGCTATAGAACTCCGATTTGGCCCGAGAAAACCTTGTTCGTGCAGTTTTGTCCATTTCACCATCCAAATGTCCTCGAATAAATAAACGGACCATACTAGGACGATCCCTAACCTCCCTGGCATGCCTCAATCAATTTTTGGCCCACGGTACCCCCAGACCTGGGCAGACCGATTTGGCCCAAAAATGCCCTGTTTATGTCGTTTTGCCCGTTTTAACACCCAAATGGTCTCAAATAAATAAATGAACCACACTTGGACGATCTCCAACCTTCCTGGCATGCCCTAATCGATTTTTGGCCCACGGCACCCCCGGACCCCGACCGCACCCACAAAACCGTTGGCTATAGCACACCGATTTGGCCTGAAAATGCCCCATTCACATCGAAACCATGGGATATAGCACAACGATTTGGCTCAAAAATGCCTCATTCGCGCTATTTCACCCGTTTAACTACCCAAATAGACTCGAATAAATAAACGAACCATACTGGGACGATCCTAAACTTACCTGACATACCCCGGTTGATTTTCTACCAATGGTACCCCCTAACCCTAGGCCCACCCCCGAAACCGTGGTCTATAGCACACCGATTTGGCCCGAAAATGCATTGTTCATCCCGTTTCGCTCGTTTGACCACCAAATAGCCTCCAATAAATAAACGGACAACACTTGGATGATCCCCAACCTCCCTGGAATGCCACAATTAATTTTTGGCCCACGGCACCCCCATACCCCGAGCCTACCCCCGAATCCATGGGTTATAGCCCACTGATTTATCTCGAAAATGCCCCATTCACACTGTTTGACCAGCCAAATGGCTTCAAATAAATAAACGAACCACACTGGGATGGTCCCCTACCTCCCTGGTATGACCCGGTCAATTTTTGACCCATGTACCCTCATACGCCAGTCCCACCTCCAAAACCGTGAACTATAGCATACCGATTATGCTCGAAAATGCCCCGTTTGCACCGTTTCACCTGTTTAACCACCCAAATGACCTCGAATAAATAAACGGGCCACTCTAGGATGGTTCCCAACCTCCCTGGCATGCCCTGATTGGTTTTTGGTACATGGTACACCCAGACCCCGGCCTCACCCCCAAAACTGAAGGTTATATAGCACATCAATTTGGCCTAAAAATGCTCTTTCATACCGTTTCGCCCGTTTGACCACCCTAATGGCCTCAAATAAATAAATGGACCATACTGGGATGATACCAAACCTTCCTGGTATGCCCTGATCAATTTTAGACCCACCAAACCCCGAACCCTGGGCCCACCCCTAAAATCGTGGGCTATAGCACACCGATTTGACCCAAAAATCCCTAATTCATACTATTTCACTCGTTCGACCACCATAATGGCTGCGAATAAATAAATGGACCATACTGGGATGATCCCCAACCTCCCTGGCAATCCCCGATCAATTTTCAACCCACGGTACCCTCAAAACAGTGGGCTATAGCACACCAATATGGGCCAAAAATACCCCGTTCGCATCGTTTGACCACCTAAATGGCCTTAAATAAATAAATAGACCACACTAGGATGATCCCCAACCTCCCTGGCACTCCCCAGTCAATTTTTGACCTACGACACTCAAAACCCTGGGCCCACCCCTAAAAACTTAGGCTATAGCACACCGATTTAGCCTGAATATGCCCTGTTCGCACCGTTTCGCTTGTTTGATCAACCAAATAGCCTCGAATAAATAAATGGACCACACTAGGACTATCCCGAACCTCCTTAGCATGCCCCGATCAATTTTACGACCCATGGCACCCCTGAACCCCGGGCCCATGTCACGCCCCAAATTCTATTAAGGCGGACTGGCACCCGTTGCCGATAAGGCTCGGGAGAACCAACCTATAGCAATACATTGCCTATGAACTTTATAAGTTACTTTCATACTAAACATGCCCTCAAAAGATAAATAGGACTAGCAAGCCAAAAGATATTATATGACTAGGCCGTTGGAGCCACAATGTCTACGATACGATACATGACCATACTATACTTTACGT
>JAPEIP010000009.1:4779493-4796287 GCA_026120095.1 Capsicum chinense
GACCACACTGGGATGATCCCCAACCTTCCTACCATGCCCCGGATGATTTTTTCCCCACGATACCCTCGAACCCCAGGCCCCCCTAAAATGGTAGGCTATAGCATACCAATTTGACCCAAAAATGCCCCGTTTACGCCATTTCGCTCGTTTGACCACCTAAATGGCCTTGAATAATCAAAAGGACCACACTGGGATGATCCCAATCTCCCTGGCATACCCTAGTCAATTTTTGGCCCACAACCCCCCAAACCTCGGGCCCACCCCCAAAATCGGGGGCTATAGTATATCGATTTTTTCTAAAAATGCCCTGTTGGCACCGTTTTACCCATTTAACCACCCAAATGGCCTCGAATGAATAAAAGGACCATACTGGTATGATCCCAACCTCCCTGACATTCCCTGGTTGATTTTTAGCCTACGGCATCCCCATACCCCGAGCACACCCCCAAAAATGTGGGCTATAGCTCACCTATTTGGCCTGAAAATAATCCGTTCGCGCCGTTTCGCCCGTTTGACCATCCAAATAGCCACGAATAAATAAATAGACCACACTAGGATGATCCTTAACTTCCCTAGCATGCCCCACTAATATTCGACCCATGACACCCCCGGACCCCGGGGCCACCCCCAAAACCGTGGGCTATAGCACACCGATTTGGCCTGAAAATGTCCTATTAGCACCGTTTTGCCCATTTGACCTCCTAAATAGCCTTGAATAAATAAAATAACCACACTGGAACGATCCCCAACTTTCCTAACATGCCCCAATCAATTTTTAACCCCAGAGCCTGGCCCACCCTCGAAATCGTGGGCTAGAGCACACCTATTTTGCCTGAAAATGCCCCGTTCATGTTGTTTCGCTTGTTTGACAACCCAAATGGCCTCAAATAATTAACAGAACACACTAGGATGATCCCTAACCTCCCAAGCATGTCCTGGTGGATATTCGGCCCACGGCACCCCCGGACCTCGGGCCTACCCCCAAAACCATGGGCTGTAGTACACTGATTTGCCCGTAAATGCATCATTCACATTATTTCATACATTTGACCACCCAAATGAACTCGAATAAATAAATAAACCATATTGGGATGATCCCTAACCTCTCTAGAACACCCCGATCAATTTTTGGCCTATGACACGCCCGAGCCCACCCACTAAATCGTGGGCTATAACATATCGATTTGGCCTAAAAATGCCTTATTTGCACTGTTTTTCCCATTTGACCACCCAAATTGCCTCAAATAAACAAACGGACCAGACTGGGAATATCCCCAACCTCCCTGGCACGCCTCGATTGATTTTGGGCCCATGACTCCCCCAGACCTAAGGCCCACCCCCAAAACCGTGCGCTATAGCACACCAATTTAGCCCTAAAATGCCCTATTCATGCCGTTTTGCCCGTTTGACCACCCAAATAGACTTTAACTAATAAACGGACCACACTGGGACGATCCCCAACCTCGCTGGCATGCCCCAATCAATTTTTGGCCCACGGTACCCCAAGACCCCAGGCCCACCCCCAAAACCGTGGGCTATAGCACATTAATTTTTCTAGAAAATACCATGTTCACGCTGTTTTGCCCATTTGACCACCCAAAATAGCCTCAAATAAATAATCGGACCACACTGGGATGATCCCCAACCTCCCTGGCATGCCCCGATCAATTTTTGGCCCACGGTACCCCCGAACCCGAGCCCACTCATAAAATCATGAGATATAGCACACTAATTTGGCCGAAAAATTCCCCGTTCGTGCTATTTTTCCCGTTTGACCACCCAAATAGCCTCAAATAAATAAACGGACCACACTGGGATGATCCCCAACCTTCCTGGCATACCCCGGTCAATTTGTTTCCCACGGTACCTCCAAAACCTAGGCCATCCCCCAAAAATATGGGCTATAGCACACTGAATAAACAAACGGACTACATTAGAAAGATCCCAATCTCCCTGGCACATTCCAGTCAATTTTTGGCCCACAACACTTCCAGATCTCGGGCCCAGCATCAAAACTGTGGACTATAGCATATCGATTTTGCTCGAAAATGCCCTATTTGCACTAGGATGATCCCCAACCTCCCTAGCATGCCTCGGTTGATTTTTGGCCCACGGCACCCTCAGACCCCGGGCCCAATCCCAAAACAGTGGGCTATAGCACACCGATTTGGCCCAAAAATGCCCCGTTCACGTCGTTTTGCCTGTTTGACCACCCAAATGTGCTCAAAAAAATAAATGGATCATACTGGAATAATTCCCAACAACCCTGGCACACCCCAGTCTATTTTTGGCCCACGACACCCCCGGACCCTGAGCCCTCCCTAGAAACCGTTGGTTATAGCACATAAATTTGGCCTAAAAATGCTCCGTTCGCATTGTTTCATCCGTTTGACCACCCAAATGGCCTCGAGTAAATAAATAGACCACATTGGGATGATCCCTAACCTCCCTGGCATGAACCAGTTAATTTTTGGCCCATGACACCCCGAACCCTGAGCCCACCCCTTAAGCCATTGGCTATAGCACACCGATTTGGCTCGAAAATGCCTCATTCGTGTTGTTTTTCCCATTTGACCACCCAAATAGCATCCAATAAATAAACGAACTATACTAGGATAGTCTCCAACCCCACTGACATGCCCCGATCAGTGTTTGGCCCATGGTACCCTCAAACCTCGGGTCCACCTCTGAAATCGTAGGCTATAGCACACCAATTTGGCCCGAAAATGCCCCATTTGCTTCGTTTTGCCTCTTTGACCACCCAAATGTCCTTGAATAAATAAACGAACCACACTAGGACGATCCCCAACTTCTATGGCACGGCCCGGTCAATTTTTGGCCCACTACACCCCTGAACCCCGGGCCCACTCTTAAAACCGTGGGCTATGTAGCACAGCAATTTGGCTCGAAAATTCCTCGTTCGCGCTATTTCGCGCGTTTTACCACCCAAATGCCAAGGAATAAATAAAAGGACGATGTTGGGACGATCCCCAAACTGCCTGGAAATCCCCAATTGATTTTTGACCGGCGGCACTCCCGGACCCCTAGCCCACCTCCAAAAGCGTGCGCTATAGCAAACCGATTTGGGCCGAAAATGCCCCGTCTGCATTGTTTAACCATCCAAATGGCCTCTAATTAAAATAAACAGACCATACTGGGATGATCCCTAACCTCCTTAGCATGCCTCGGTCAATTTTTAGCCCACAGAACCGCCGAACCCTGGGTCCAACCCTGACACCGTGGGTTATAGCAGGCAGTTTTGGCCCAAAAATATTCTGTTTAAGCCGTTTCGCCCGTTTAACCACCCAAAGGGCCTCGAATAAATAAACGGACTATACTGGGACGATTCCCAACCTCCCTGTCATGGCTCTGTCAATTTTTAGCCCACGACACCCTCGAACCCTGAGCCCACCACCAAAACCTTAGTCTATAGCACACCGATTTAGATCGAAAATGCCCCGTTCACGTCGTTTCACCCATTCGACCTCCCAAATAGCCTCAAATAAATAAATAGACCATACTGGGATGATTCCTAACCTCCCTGGGATGCCTCGGTCCATTGTCGGCCCACAGCGCCCCAGGATCCTAAACCACCCCCAAAACCGTGGTCTATATCACACCAATTTTGCCTAAAAATGCCCCGTTCGTACTGTTTTGCCCGTTTGACCTCCCAAACGGCCTCGAATAAACAAACGAACTACACTGGGATGATCCACAACCTTCCTGGCATGCCCTAGTTGATTTTTGGCGGACAGAATCACCGAACCCTGGGCCCTCCCCTAAAATCATGGGCTATAGCACACTGATTTGTCCCAAAAATACATCATTCACACCATTTGACCAGCCAAATAGCCTCAAATAAATAAACGGACCACACTGGGATGGTCCCCAACCTCCTTGGCACTACCCAATTGATTTTTGGCTCACGGTACCCCCGAACCCTAGGCCCACCCGCGAAACCGCACACCATAGCACATCGATTTGGCCCCAAAATGCCCTGTTCTTGTCGTTTCACATGTTTGACCACCCAAATAGCCTCAAATAAATAAAGCGATCACAGTGGGACGATCCCTTACCTCCCTGGCACAACCTGGTTGATTTTTGACCCACGGCACCCCCAAACCCCGGGCCCACCCCCAAAACCATTGGCTATAGCACACCGATTTAGCTCGAATAAATAAACAGACCAAAGTAGGGCGATCCTCAACCTCCCTGGGATGCTCCTTTCAATTTTTAGCCCACAGCACCCCCGAATCCTGGCACACCTCCAAAAACATGGTCTACAGCACACTGATTTGGCTCGAAAATGCCCCATTCGTGCCATTTTGCCCGTTTGACCACCTAAATGGCCTCGAATAAATAAACGAACCATACTAGGATTGTCCCTAACCTCCCTGACATACCCCAATCAGTTTTTGGCCTATGGTACCCCCAACCCCTGGCCTACCCCCGAAATCGTAGGCTATAGCCCACCGATTTATCTCGAAAATTCCCGTTCTTACCATTTTGCCTGTTTGACCAGCCAAATATCATCGACCGAATAAATGGACCACACTAGGATGATCCCTAACCTCTCTGGCATGTCCTATTAGATTTTTGGCCTACGACACCCTTGGACACCAGACGCACCCCCAAAATCGTGAGCTATAGCACACCTATTTAGCTAAAAAATGCCCCGTTCGCGCCGTTTCGCCTGTTTGACAACCTAAATGCCCTCAAATTAATAAACGGACCACACTAGAATGATCCCCAACCTCCCTGGAAATCCCTGATTACTTTTTAAATCATGGCACCCCCGGACCCTGGGCCCACCCCCAAAACCGTAGGCTATAGCACACCGATTAAGGCTAAAAATGCCTCGTTTGCATCATTTAACCACCCAACTAGCCTGTAATAAATAAAAGGACTACACCAGAATAAAACCCAACCTCCCTGGCATGCCTAAGTCAATTTCAGGCCTATGACACCCCCAAACCCTTGTCCCAACCCCAAAACCATGGGATATAGAATACAGTTTTGGCTTAAAAACTCCTCCTTCACACTATTTCTCTCGTTTGACCTCCCAAATGGCCTCAAATAAATAAATAGAACATATTGGGATGGTTTCCAACCTCCCTGGCACACCCTGATAGATTTTATGACTCACGACACACCCAGACCCTAGGCCCACCCCCTAAATCGTGGGTTATAGCACACCGATTTAGCCTGAAATTGTCCCGTTTGCGCTGTTTGGACCGTTTGACCACCTAAATGGCCTCGAATAAATAAATAGACCACACTGGGATGATCCCCAACCTTCTTGCCATGCCCCAATCAATTTTCAGCCCACGACACCCTCAGACCCCAAGCCCCCTGAAATGGTGGGCTATAGCAAACTAATTTGGCCCGAAAATTCCCCGTTCATGACGTTTTGCCCGTTTGACCACCTAAATAGCCTTGAATAAACAAACGAACCACACTGGGACGATCCCACCCTCCCTTGCATGCCTTCGTCAATTTTCAGCCCATGACATTCCAAGACCTCAGGCCCATGCCCAAAATCGTGGGCTATAGCATACCGATTTTACCCGAAAATGCCTTGTTTGCACCGTTTCACCCGTTTAACCACCTAAATGGCCTCGAATAATTAAAAGGACCATACTACGATGATTCCCAACCTCCCTGACATTCCCCAATTAATTTTCAGCCCACAACACTACTAGACCCCAAGCACACCCCTGAAAATGTGGGTTATAGCTCACCAATTTGACCCGAAAATAACTCGTTCGTGTCGTTAAGCCCGTTTGACCACCCAAATGGTCTCGAATAAATAAATACACCACACTAGGATGATCCCTAACCTCCCTAGCATGCCCTAGTAGATATTCAGCCTACGACACCCCCGAACCCCGGGGCCACCCCTAAAATCGTGGGCTATAGCACACCAATTTGGCCCAAAAATGTCCTGTTCACACCGTTTTGCCCATTTGACCACGCAAATGGCCTTGAATAAATAAAAGGACCATACTGGGATGATCCCCAACCTTCCTAAAATGCCTCGATCAATATTTGGCCCATGGAAGCTATGGACCCCGGGCCCACCCTTGAAATCGTGGGCTAGAGTACACTTATTTAGCCTGAAAATGCCCCGTTCATGTTGTTTCGCTCGTTTGACCACTCAATAGCCTCAAATAAATAAACAGACTGTACAAAGATGATCTTTAACCTCCCTAGCATATCTCGGTCGATATTCAGCCCACAGTACCATCGGACCTCAGGCCCACCCCCAAAACCATAGGCTATAGTACACCGATTTACCCAAAAATGCATCATTCATCCTGTTTCACATATTTGACCACCTAAATGGATTCGAATAAATAAACGGACCACACTAGGACAATCCCCAACCTCTCTGGAACACCCTGATCAATTTTCGGCCTATGACATACCCGAGCCCACCCCCTAAAACATAGGCTATAGTATACCGATTTGGCCTAAAAATATCTCATTTGTGCTGTTTTGCCTATTTGGCCACCCAAATGACCTCAAATAAATAAACGAACCACACTGGGATAATCCCCCACCTCCCTGGCACGCCCCAGCTAATTTTTAGACCACGACACCCCCGAACCCTAGGTCCACCCCCAAAATCATCAGCTATAGCACATCAATTTTTCCAGAAAATGCCTTGTTCGCATCGTTTTGCCCGTTTCACCACCCAAAATAGCCTCGAATAAATAATCAGACCACACTGCGATGGTCCCCAACCTCCCTGGCATGCACTAGTCAATTTTTGGCCCACGGTACCCCCGGATCCTGGGCCCTCCCACAAAACTGTGAGCTATAGCACATTAATTTGGCCAAAAAATTCCCCGTTCCTGCCGCTTTGCCCGTTCGACCACCCAAATGGCCTCAAATAAATAAACGAACCATATTGGGATGATCCCCAACTTCCCTGGCATTCCCCGATCAATTTTTCGCCTACGACACCACCGAACCCCAGGCCCTCCCCCAAAACCGTGGGCTATAGCACACTGATTTAGCCCAAAAATGCCCCGTTCGCGCACTTTGGCCCGTTTGACCACCCAAATGCCTTGAATAAACAAACGGGCCACACTGGGAAGATCCCAACCTCCCTGGGACATTCCAGTCAATGTTTGGCCCATGACACTTTCGGATCCCGAGCCCACCCCAAAAACCGTGGGCTATAGCAAATCGATTTTACTCGAAAATATCCTGTTCGCACTATTTTGCCCGTTTGACCACTCAAATGGCCTCGAATAAATAAAAGGATCACACTGGGATGATCTCTAACCTCCCTGACACACCCCGATTAATTTTTGGCCCATGACACCGTCGGAACTCGGTCCCACCCCCAAAACTGTGGGCTATAGCACACCTATTTAGCCCGAAAATGCCCCGCTTGCGCCATTTCACCTGTTTGACCACCCAAATGGCTTCGAATAAATAAATAGACCACACTAGGATGATCCCTAACCTCCCTAGCATGCCCCGATCGATATTCAGCTCACGGAACCCCCGAACCTTGGGGACACCCCCGATACCGTGGGCTATAGCTCACTGATTTGGCCCAAAAATACCTCATTCATGCCGATTTGCGTATTTGACCACCCAAATGGCTTCGAATAAATAAACGAACCACATTGGGACGATCCCCAACCTCCCTGGCATACCCCAATCAATTTTTGTCCTATGGTACCCCCTGGCCCACCCCCTAAATCGTGGGCTATAGTATACCAATTTAGCCTGAAAATGCCCTATTTGCATCGTTTTGCCAGTTTGACCACCCAAATGGCCTCAAATAAATAAACAGACCAGACTGGGCAATCCCCAACCTTCCACGCATGCCCCGATTGATTTTCGGCCTACGACACCCCAAGACCAAGGGCCCACCCCCAAAATCGTGGGCTATAGCACACCGATTTAGCCCAAAAATGCCTTGTGCACGCCGTTTTGCCCGTTTGACCATCCAAAAGGACTTCAATCAACAAAAGGACCACACTGGGATGATACCCAACCTCCTTGGTATGCCCCAATCGATTTTCATCCTATGGCACCCTCGGACCTTGGGCCTAACCCCAAAACTGTGAGCTATAGCACACCAATCTGGCCCAAAAATGCCCCGTTCATACCATTCCACCCATTTGACCACCCAAATAGCCTCTAATAAATAAATAAACCACACTGGGACAATCCCCAACCTCCCTAGCATGCCTCAGTCGATTATTGCCTACTGCACCCCTGACTCTGGGCTCATCCCCGAAACCTTCGGCTATAGCACATCAATTTTGCCATAAAATGCCCCATTCGTGCTGTTTCGCCTATTTGACCAACGAAATAGCCTTGAATAAATAATCAGATAATACTGGGACGATCCTCAGCCACCCTGGAATGCCCTGATTGATTTTTGGTCTACGGTACGCTCGAACCCCAGACCCACCCCCAAAACCGTGAGCTATAGCACACTAATTTTTTCAGAAAATGCCTCGTTCGCGTTATTTTGCCCGTTCGACCACCTAAATGGCCTCAGATAAATAGAAGGACTACACTAGGATGATCCCCAACCTCCCTAGCACAATCTAGTTAAGTTTTGGCCCATGGCATCCCCGGATCCTGACCTACACCCAAAATCGTGGGCTATAGCACACCGATTTGGCTCGAAAATGCCCCATTTAAGCCGTTTCACCTGTTCGACCACCCAAATAGCCTTTAATAAATAAACGGACCGCACTGGGATGGTCCTCAACCTTTCTAGCATGCCCCCATTAATCTTTAGCCCATGATAGCCCCGGACCCTGAGACCAGACACCGATTTGGCCCGAAAATGCCCCGTTCTTGCTGTTTTGCCTGTTTGACCACCCAAATGGCCTCAAGTACGTAAACGTACCACCACTCAGATGATCCCCAAGCTCCCTGGAATGCCTCTGTCAATTGTTTCCCCACTACACCCCTAGACCCCGAGCCCATCCTCGAGATCGTGGGTTATAGCACATCGATTTGGGCTAAAAATGCCTCGTTCGTGCTGTTTCGCCTGTTTGACACCTAAATGGACTTGAACAAACAAAATGACCACACTAGGATGATCCCAACCTCCCTGGTATGCCCCAGTCAATTTTTGGTTCACGGCTAGGCGTGTACATCGATCGGTTCGATTCTGTTTTATGTGCTATTAGTTCGGTTTATTAGTTTTCGTTTTTTAAATATGTAAAACCAATAACCAACCAATAAGATATTTTCTTATCGGTTTCGGTTTATCGATTTTTGGTCCTTAACGGTTCAGTTTTTGGTTTAACCAGTCAAAAAATACTTATAAAATAAAAACTTAATTATTGCCAAAATCCTTCCTAATGCATTTTAGTTTACAAGAATCTTCAAACTCGAATTGAATGTTAGTTAGAAAAAAAATTAAGTCCTAATTATTGGAATTTATAAATGCTTCAAGCTTTTTAATACGATAATAACTGAGCTTTATAATGTGCCTTTGTTGCCCTGAATAGGTTAATACTTTGTGAATCACTGAATTGTGAATAAGTAGTGCATATAATATATATATAGACATAAATAGGGATAAAATAATAATTTAGTGTATCCTTATTTGGCCCATGAAACCCCCAAACCTCGGGCCCACCCCCGAAACTGTGGTCTATAGCACATTGATTTGGCTCAAAAATACCCTGTTGGCGCCGTTTCGATCGTTCGACCACCCAAATGGCCTCGAATAAATAAACAGACCACACTAGGATGATCCCCAACCTCCCTGGCATGCCTCAGTCAATTTTTGACCTATGGCACCCCCAAAACCATGGGCTATAGCACACCGTTTTAGCCTAAAAATGGCCCGTTTGCATCGTTTCGCCAGTTTGACCACCCAAATGGCTTCGAATAAATAAACGAACCACACAACAATGATCCCTAACCTCCCTGGCATGTCCAGTCGATTTTTGGCCCACGGAACCCCCAGACTCCGGGCCCACCCCCAAAACCATGAACTAGCATACCGATTTAGCCCAAAAATGCCCCCATTCATGCCATTTGACCAGCAAAATCACCTCGAATAAATAAATGGACCATACTGGGATGGTCCCTAACCTCGCTGGCATGATTCGATTGATTTTTGGCCTATGGCACCTCTAGATCCAGGGCCCACCCCTAAAACCGTAGGCTATAGCAAACCGATTTGGCTCGAAAATACCCCATTTGCGCCGTTTTGCCCGTTTGACCACCCAAATAGCCTCAAATAAATAAATGGACCACACTAGGACGGTCCACAACCCCCTTGGCATGCTTTGATCAGTTTTTGGCCCACGATACCTTTGAACCTCGAGCCCACCCCAAAAATCGTGGGCTATAGCACATCGATTTGGCCTAAAAATTCCCCGTTCGCACCGTTTTTCCCGTTTGACCATCCAAATATCCTCGAATAAATAAACGGACCACACTGGGATGATTTCTAACCTCCTTGGCATGCCCCGGTAGATTTTTGGCCTGCAGCACCCCCGGACCCCGGGTTCACCTCCAAAACCGTGGGCTACAGCACATTGATTTGGCTTGAAAATGCCCCGTTCATGCTGTTTTGCCTGTTTGACCACCAAATTGCCTCGAATAAATCAACAGACCACACTAGGAAGATCCCCAACCTCCCTGGAAATACTCGATCAATTTTTGGTCCACGGCACCCCCGAACCCCAGCCCCACCACCAAAACCGTGGGATAAGCATACCAATTTAGGCCGAAAATGCACTGTTGGCATCGTTCGACCACCCAAATAGCCTCGAATAAATAAACGGACCACAATGAGATGATCCCCAACTACCCTGGCTTGCCTCGGTCTATTTTCGACCCATGGCACCCCCGAAACCGTGGGCTTAGCACATCATTTTGGCCCAAAAACTCCCCGTTCTCACCGTTTTGACCATTTACCCTCCCAAATAGCTTCAAATAAATAAACAGACCACATAGGGACGATCCCCAACCTTCCTAGCACACCCCAGTCGATTTTATGACCCACAGAACCCCCAGACCCCTAGCCCACCCCCAAAACCGTGGGCTATAGCACCCTAATTTGTCTCGGAAATGCCCCATTCGCGCTGTTTCTCATTGGACCACCCAAATGCCATCAAATAAATAAACGGACCACACTGAGATGATCCCCAACCTCCCTAGAAATCCTCGATTGATTTTCGGCCCATGGAACCCCCAAACCCTGGGTCCACCCCCAAAACTGTGGTTTATAGCACACCAATTTAGGCTGAAAATGCCCTATTTGCATCGTTTAACCACCCAAAGGGCCTCGAGTAAATAAATGGACCACCTTAGGACGATCCCAAACCTCCCTATCACACCTCAGCCGAAGCCCATGGCACCCTCGAACCCCAGGACCAACCCCAAAACCGTGTGCTAAAGCACACATTTTTTGCCCGAAAACTCCACGTTCATGCCGTTTTGCCTGTTTGACCTCTCAAATGGCCTTGAACAAATAAACAAACCACACTGGGATGGTTCCCAACTCCCTGCCATACCCTGATCGATTTTCCGACCGACGGTAACCCCGGACCCCCAGCCCACCCCCAAAACCATGGGTTATAGCATATCGATTTGGCCTGAAAATGCCTCGTTCGCGTTGTTTCGACCGTTTGACCACCCAAATGGCCTCGAATAAATAAATAGACCACACTGGGATGATCCCCAGCCTTACTGGCATGCCTCAGTCGATTTTTGGCCGACGACACCCTCGAACCCTGGGCCCACCCTCGAAATGGTGGCTATAGCACACCAATTTTGCCTAAAAATGTACCATTTGAGCCGTTTCGCCCGTTTGACCACCTAAATGGCCTTGAAGAAACAAACGGACCACACTGGGATGATCCTAACCTCCCTGGCATGCCTTAGTCAATTTTTGACCTACGACACCCCCAGATTCTGGGCCCTTCCCAAAACTGTGGGCTATAGCATATCATTTTTCCCAGAAAATGCCCTGTTCGCACCGTTTCGCCTGTTTGACCACCCAAATTGCCTCAAATAAATAAAAAGATCACACTGGGACTATACCCAACCTCCCTGACATACCCCGATTGATTTTTGTCCCACGGCACCCACGAACCCCAGGCCCATCTCCAAAACCATGGGCTATAGCACAACTATTTGGCCCAAAAACACCCCATTCGCGCCATTTTTCCCGTTTGACCACCAAAATGGCCTCGAATAAATAAATAGACCACTAGGATGATACCTAACCTTCCTAGAATGCCCCGATCGATATTCGGCCCATGGAACCCTCGGACCCCTGGGCAACCCCCCAAATCGTGGGCTATAGCACACCGATTTGGCCCAAAAATGCCTCGTTCATGCTGTTTCGCTTATTTAACCACCCAAATGGCCTCGAATATATAAATAGACCACACTGGGACAATCCTCAATCTCCCAGTCATGCCACAATCAATTTTTGGCCAACGGTACCCCTGGGCCCACCCCCTAAACCGTGGGCTATAGCATACCGATTTGACCTAAAACACCCCATTTGTGCTGTTTTGCCAGTTCGACCACCCAAAGGGACTCGACTAAATAAAAGGACCACACTAGGATGATACTCGACCTCCCTGACATGTCTAGGTCAATTTTTTGCCCATGGCACCCCCAAACCCAGGGCGCACCCACGAACTGTCGGCTATAACACATCGATTTGCCCCGATAATGTCCCGTACCTCTCTGGCATACCCGGGATGATTTTTGGCCCAGGACGCTCCCAGACCCCAGGCCGAACCCGAAAACCGTGGACTATAGCACACCGATTTTGCCCAAAAATGCCCTGTTCGCACCGTTTTGCCTGTTTGACAATTCAATTGGCCTCGATTAATAAATGGACCACACTGGGATGATCCCGAACCTCCCTGGCATGTTCCGGTCGATTTTTAGCCCATAGCACCCCTGCATCTCGAGCCCACCCCCAAAACCGTTGGCAATAGCACACCAATTTGGCCCAAAAATGCCCTGTTTGCGCCATTTCGCAAGTTTGACCACCCAGATAGCCTCTAATAAATAAACGAACCATATTGGGATGATCCCCAACCTCCCTGGCATACCTCGGTCGACTTTCGGCCCATATCACCCTCGGGCCCCGGCCCCACCCCCAAAACCATAGGCTAAGCACATTAATTTGGCCTGAAAAGGCTCTGTTTGTGCCGTTTCGCCTGTTTGACCACCTAAATGGCCTCGAATAAATAAATGGACCATACTGGGATAATCCCCAACCTCCCTGGCATGCCTCAATTGATTTTTTGGCTTACGGTACCCCCGAAACCTGGGTCCACCCCCAAAACCGTGGGCTATAGCACACCGATTGGGCCTGAAAATTATCCATTCATATTGTTTCGCTTTGACCACCCAAATGGCCTCGAATAAATAAGTGGGATACACTGGAACAATCCCCAACCTTCCTGGCATGCCCCGATTGATTTTGGGCCCACGGTACCCTGGACCTTAGGCCCACCCCTAAAACCGTGGGCTATAGCACATCGATTCGGTCCAAAAAAGCCTCATTTGCATCGTTTCGTCCGTTTAACCATCCAAATGGCCTCAAATAAATAAACGAACCACATTTGGATGAACCCAAACCTACCTGGCACGTCCCGATCGATTTTTGGCCGATGGTACCCCCGGACCCCCGAGCCCATCCCTAAAATCGTGGGCTATAGAATATCTGTATACTTCAAAAATGCCCCATTCATACCGTTTCGCCTTTTTGACCACCCAAATAGCCTCGAATAAATAAATGGATCATACTGGGAAGATCCTCAACCTCCCTGGCATGCACCGGTCAATTTTTGGCCCACGACACCCTCGAACCTCGAGCCTACCCCCAAAACTATGGGCATAGCACACCGATTTAGCCCCGAAATGCCCTGTTCACGTCGTTTTGCCCGTTTGATCACCCAAATGGCCTCGAATAAATAAACGGACCACATTGGGGTGATCCCCAACCTCCCTGGCATGCCTCGATCAACTTTCAGCCCATGACACCCTCAAACCCTGGGCCTACCCCCGAACCTGTGTGTTATAGCACACCGATTTAGCTCGAAAATGCTCTGTTCCCACTATTTTGCCTGTTTGACCACCCAAATGACTTTGAATAAATAAACGAACCACACTAGGATGATCCCCAAACTCTCCGGCACACTCCGATCAATTTTTGGCCCATGGTACCCCCAAAACCGTGGGCTATAGCACGTCGATTTAGCTCGAAAATTCCCCGTTCTCGCCGTTTTGCCCGTTTGACCACTGAAATGGCCTCGAATAAATAAATGCACCACATTAGGATAATATCCAACCTACCTGGCATGCCCAGATTAATTTTAGGTTGACGATACCCCTGGACCCCGGGTTCACCCCCAAAACCATGGGCTATAGCACACCGATTTGGCTCGAAAATGCCCCGTTCGCATCGTTTTGCCCGTTTGACCACCCAAATAGCCTCGAATAAATAAACAAACCACACTAGGACGATGCCCAACCTCCCTGGTATGCCCCAGTTGATTTTCAGACAATGACATCCCCGGACCCCAGGCCCACCCCAGGCATAGTTCACTGATTTAGACCGAAAATGCCCCGTCAGCGCCGTTTTGCCTGTTTTACCACCCAAATTGCGATGAATAAATAAATGAAGCACACTGGGATGATCCCCAACCTCGTTGGCATGCCCCGATCAACTTTTGGAACACAACACCCCTGGACCCCGAGCCCATTCCTGAAACCGTGGGCTATAGAACATCAATTTAGCTTGAAAAAGTCCCGGTCATGTCGTTTAGCCCGTTTGACCACCCAACTAGCCTCGAATAAATTAACAGACCGCACTAGGACAATCCCAAACCTACCTGGCATGCCCCAATTGATTTTTGGCATATGACACCCCTGGACCCCGGGTCCACCCTCGAAACCATGGGCTATAGCACACCGATTGGTCTCGAAAATGCCCCGTTCATGCCGTTTCAAATGTTTGACACCCAAAATGTACTCGAATAATTAAACAGACCATACTGGGATAATCTCTAACCTCCCTGGTAGGCCTCGATCGATTTTGGGCTAACCACACACCCAAACCCTGGGCCTACCCCCAAAATCGTGGGCAATAGCACTCCGATTTAGCTTGAAAATGCTCCGTTCCTGTTGTTTCTCTCGTTTGACGACCCTAATGGCCTTAAATAAATAAACGGACCATACAAGGACTATCCCCAACCTCCCTGGAATGGCCCAGTCGATTTTTGGCCCACGGCACCCCTGGACCCTGGTCCTACCCCCAAAACTGTGGGCATAACACATCGATTAGGCCCAAAAAAGCCCCGTTCCCATTGTTTCACCCATTTGACAACACAAATGTCCTCAAAAAAATAAACGGACTACACTAGGATGATCCCCAACCTCCTTGGCATACCCCTATCATCTTTTGGCCCACGGATCCCTCGGAACCTGGGCCTACCCTAAAACTGTGGGCAACACTCTAATTTGGACCAAAAATGCCTTGTTAGCACTGTTTCGCCCGTTTAACCACCCAAATGGCCTCAAATAAATAAACGGACCACACTGGATGATCCCTAACCTCCCTGGCATGACTCGATCGATTTTCGGCCCGTGGCACCCCCAGACTCTTGGTCCACCCCCGAAACTGTGGGCTATCGCACACCGATTTAGCCTAAAAATGCCCCGCTCGCACTATTTTGCCTGTTTGATCACCCAAATAGCCTCAAATAAATAAACGAACCACACTAGGATGATCCCCTACCTCCCTGACATACCCCAGTTAATTTTTGGCCCATGGCACCACTGAAACAGTGGGCTATAGCACATCAATTTAGCTAGAAAATACCCTATTCTCGCCGTTTCGCCCGTATGACCACCCAAATAGCCTCGAATAAATAAGCGCACCACATTGGGATGATATATAACCTACCTGGAACCCCCAATCAATTTTAGGCCGACGATACCCCCGGACCCCGGTCCACCCCTGAAACCATGGCCTATAGCACACCAATTTAGCCCGAAAATGCCCCATTTGCATGGTTTTCTCCGTTTGACCACCCAAATAGCCTCGTATAAATAAATAGACCATACTGGGATGATCCCCAATCTCCCTGGCATGTCCCGATTGACTTTCGGCCTACGACACCCCGGGCCCACCCTAAAATGATGGGCATAGCACACCGATTTAGCCCGAAAATGCCCTATTCATGTCGTTTTGCTCGTTTGACTACCCAAACAGCCTCAAATAAATAAAAGGACCACACTGGGTTGATCCCCAACCTCACTGGCATGCCCTGGTCAATTTTCAGACAACAAAACCCTCAAACCCCAGGACCACCCCCTAAATCGTAGGCATAACTCACCGATTTAGCCCGAAAATGCCCCATCCGTGTCGTTTCGCCCGTTTGACCATGCAAATGGCCTCGAATAAATAAACGGACCATACTGGGATGATCCCCAACCTTATTGGCATACCCCAATCAACTTTTGGCCCACGACAACCCCATACCCTGGGCCTACCCTTGAAATCATAGGCTATAGCACACCGATTTGGCCTAAAAATGCCATGTTCTCGCTGTTTTGCCCGTTTGGCAACCCAATTGGCCTCGAATAATAAATGGACCACAGTGGGATGATTCCAAACCTCCCTGGCTTTCCTCGGTTAATTTTCGGCCCAAAGCACCCCTGGGCCTCAGCCCACCCCCGAAGCCGTGGGCTATAGCACACCAATTTGGCTTGAAAATGCCTCATTTAGGCCGTTTCTCCAGTTTGACCACCCAAATA
>JAPEIP010000009.1:4817337-4834582 GCA_026120095.1 Capsicum chinense
CGTGGTCCATAGCACACCGAATAGGCTAAAAAATGTCCCGTTTACGCCGTTTCGCTTGTTTGACCACCCAAATAGATACGAATAAATAAATAGACCATACTGGGATGATCCCCAACTTCCCTGCCATGCCCCGGTCGATTTTCAACCGACATCCCCCCAAACCAGGGCCAACCCTCGAAACTGTTGGCTATAAGACACCGATTTGTCCAGAAAACGTCGTTCATGCCATTTCACCCGTTTGACCACCCAAATAGCCTCGAATAAATAAACGGACCACAATGGGATGATCCCCAACTTTCCTGGCACGCCCCAATGAATTTTTGGCCCCCGTCACCCTGGACCCCGAGCAAATCCCTAAAACTGTGGGCTATAGCACACTTATTTGTCCCAAAAATGCCACATTCGCACCGTTTGACCACCCAAATGGCCTCAAATAAACAAACGGACCATACTTGGATGATCCCAAACATCCCTGGCATACCCCAATAAATATTTAGTCCATGGCACCCCCAGACCCCAGGCTCACCACAGAAATGTGGGGTATAACATACCAATTTGGCCAAAAAATGCTTCATTCGCATCGTGTCGCCCGTTTGACGTCCTAAATGGCCTCGAATAAATAAACGGACTACACTGGGATGATCCCAAACCTCATTGGCATGCCCTAGTCAATTTTTGACCAAAATTACCCTCGGACCCCAGGCCCACCCCCGTAATCGTGGGCTATAGCACACCTATTTGGCTCTAAAATTCCCCGTTCGCATTATTTCGCCTGTTTGACCACTTAAATAGCCTCGAATAAATAAATGGACCACACTGGGACGATCCCCAACCTCCCTGGCACGTCCCAATTGATTTTTGGCCCTAGCCACCCCCAAACATCAAGCTAACCCCCAAAACCTTTGGTTATCGCACAATGATTTAGACCAAAATTGCACCGTTCATGCCGTTTCATCCGTTTAACCACCCAAATGACCTCAAATAAATAAACGAACCGCACTAGGATGATCCCCAACCTCCTTAGCGCACCCCGGTTGATTTTTGGTGCACGGAACCCCCGGACCCTAGCCCACCCCCAAAATTGTGGTCTATAGCACACCGATTTGGCCCGAAAATGCCTCATTCGCGTAGTTTTACCCAATTAACTACCTAAATGGCCACAGATAAATAAACGGACCAAACTGGGATGATCCCAAACCTCCCTGGCATGCCCCGGTCTATTATTTGGCCTACGACACCCTCAAACCATAAGACCACCCCCGAAACTGTGGGCTATAGCTAGTCGATTTGGCCCAAAAATACCCCGTTGATACAATTTTGCCCGTTTGACCACTTAAATAACCTCGAATAAATAAACGAACCATACTAGGATGATCCCTAACCTCTCTAACATACCCCGGTCAATTTTCAATAAAGTAAACCCTCGAACCCCGAGCCCACCCATAAACCATGGGCTATAGCACACCGATTTAGCCCAAAAATACCCAATTCGTGCCGTTTTGCCCATTTGATAACTCAAATGTACTCAAATAAATAAAATGACCATTCTGGGATGATCCCCAACCTCCCTGGCATGACCCGATCAATTTTTGGCCCACGGTACCCCTAGGACCCCAGGCCCACCCCCAAAGCCGTGGGCTATAGCACACCGATATAGCCTGAAAATGCATCATTCACACTGTTTTGGCCCTTTGACCACCCAAATGGCCTTGAATAAATAAACGGACCACATAAGGGCGATCCCCAACCTCCCTGGCACGTCCAAGTTGATTTTCGTCCCACGTCACCCCTGGCCCACCCCCTAAATAGTGGGATATAGCATACTGATTTGGCCCAAAAATGCCCTATTCGCGCTATTTCACCCGTTTGACCACCTAAATAGCCTCAAATAAATAAATAGACCACACTGGGATAATACCCAATCTCCCTGGTATGCCCCGATAAAATTTTAGCCCACGACACCCCATAACCCCGAGCCCACCCCCGAAACTATGGGTTATAGCACATCGATTTTGTTTGAAAATTCCCCGTTTGTGCTGTTTTGCTCGTTCGACTACCCAAATAGCCTGGAATAAATAAAAGGACCACACTGGGATAATAATCGACCTCCCGATCACGTCTCGGTCAATTTTTTGCCCACGACACCCCGAAAACTGTTGGCTATAACACACCGATTTGCCCTAAAAATGCCCCGTTTGCGCTGTTTTGCCTATTCGACCACCCGAATGGCCTCAAATCAATAAACGAACCATACTGGGATGATTCCCAACCTCCCTGGCACACCCCAGTCAACTTTCGGCAAATAACGCCCCCGGACCCCAAGCCCACTCTCGAAACTGTGGGATATAGCACTCTGATTTGGCCCGAAAATGCCCCGTTCGCGCCGTTTCACCCGTTTGACCACCCAAATGGTGTCGAAGAAATAAATGGACCATACTGGATGATCCCCAACCTCCCTGGCATGCCCCGATCAATTTTTATCCCACGGCACCCTCGGACCCCGATCCTACCCCCAAACCGTGGGCTATAGCACACCGATTTGGCCCAAAAAACCCCCGTTCACACCGTTTCACCCGTTTGACCACCCAAATGGCCTCTAATAAATAAACGGATCAGACTGGGATGATCCCCAACCTCCCTGGCATGCCCAGATCGATTTTTGCCCCACAGCACCCCTGGACCCCAGGCCCATCCTTGAAACTGTGGCCTATAAAATGTAGATTTGGCCCAAAAATGCCTCGTTCATGCTGTTTTGCCTAATTGACCACCTAAATAGCCTCAAATAAATAAATGGACCGCACTGGGATGATCCTCAACCTCTCTTGCATGGCCCGGTCAATTTTTGGCCTACGAAACCCTCGAATCCCAGGCTCAGCTCCAAATCCGTAGGTTATAGCACAATGATTTGGCCCAAAAATGCCCCGTTTATGCCGTTTTGCCCATTTGATTACTCAAATGGCCTCGAATAAAAAAATGGACCACAATAGGATGATCCCAACCTCCTTGGCATGCCCCGATCGATTTTCATCACACGGTACTTCTGAACGCCGGGCCCATCCCCAAAACCGTAGGCAATAGCATATCGATTTGGCCTGAAAATGTTCTGTTTACATTATTTCACCTGTTTGACCGCCCAAATAGCCTCGAATAAATAAACAAACCATACTGGGATGATCCCCAACCTCCCTAACATGCCTCGGTTGATTTTTGGACTACGGCGCCCCCGAACCCATGGCCCACCCCTGAAAATGCGGGCAATAGCACACCGATTTGGTCCAAAAATGCCTCATTCTTGGTGTTTAGCCCGTTTGACCACCCCAAATGGCCTCAAATGAATAAACGATTCACACTGGGATGATCTTCGACCTACCTGGCATACCCCAATCAATTTTTGGCCCACGACACCCCCAGACCCCAGGCCCACCCCCAAAATCGTGGGCTATAGCATAATGATTTAGCGTGAAAAATGCTCCGTTCGCACAGTTTTGCCTGTTTGACTCCTAAATTTTCTTGAATAAATAAATGGACCACACTGGGACGATCCCCAACCTCCTTGGCATGCCCCAATTGATTTTCGGTAAATGACACCCCAGACCCACCCTCAAAACCGTAATCTATAGCACACCAATTTGACCCAAAAATGCCCTGTTCGCTCCGTTTGACCACCAAAATAACCTCGAATATATAAACATACCACAGTGGGATGATCCCCAATCTCCCTGGCATACCCTAATCGATATTCGACCCACAGCAACCCCAAACCTCGGGCCCACCCCTAAAACCGTGGGCTACAGCACACTGATTTGGCCTGAAACTGCCCCGTTTACGCCATTTCACCTGTTTGACCACTCAAATGGCCTCGAATAAATAAGCGGACCACACTGGGATGATCGCCAACCTCCCTGGCATGTCTCGATCAATTTTTGGCATATGGCACACTCGAACCCCAAGCCCACCCCTAAATCATGGGCTATAGCAAATCGATTTGGTCAGAAACTGCCCCGTTCACACTATTTTTCCCGTTTGACTACTCTAATGGCCTCAAATAAATAAGCGAACCACACTGGGACGATCCCCAACCTCCCTGGCATGTCTCGATCGATTTTTGGCACACGACACCCCCGAACCCCAAGCCCACCCCCAAAACCATAGGCTATAGCACTCTGATTTAGCCTGATAAAACCTCATATGTGAAGTTTTGCCCATTTCACCACCCAAATAGCCTCGAATAAATAAACAGGCCACACTGGAACGAACCCCAACCTCCCTAGAATGCCTCGATTAATTTTAAACCCTCGAAAGCCCCAGACTCCAGGCCCACCCCCAAAATCATGGACTATAACACAACGATTTGGCCCAAAAATGCCTCGTTCATGTCGTTTCGCCTGTTTGACTGCCCAAATATCTCTCGAATAAATAAACGAACCACACTGGGATGATTCCCAACCTTCCTGGCATGCCCTAGTTCATTTACGACCCACGGTACACCTAGACCCGGGCCTACCCCCCAAATCGTGAGCTATAGCACACCGATTTGGCCCAAAAATACCCTGTTTACATGAAACCGTGGTCTATAGCACACTGATTTGGCTAAAAAATGCCCCATTCGCGCCGTTTCGCTTGTTTGACCACCCAAATAGACACGAATAAATAAATAAACCATACTTGGATGATCCTCAACCTGCCTGGCACGCCCCAATAAATATTTAGACCATGGCACCCCCGGACCCCAGGCTCACCACCGAAACTGTGGGCTATAACACACTAATTTGGCCAAAAAATGCTCCATTCGTATCGTGTCGCCTGTTTGACTACCTAAATGGCCTCGAATAAATAAACAGACCACACTGGGATGATCCCAAACCTCGTTGGCATGCCCTAGTCAATTTTTGACCCACAGCACCCTCGGACCCCAGGCTCACCCCCGTAATCGTGGGCTATAGCACACCGATTTGGCTCTAAAATTCCCTGTTTGCATTATTTCGCCTATTTGACCACCCAAATGGCCTCGAATAAAAAAATGAACCACACTGGGATGATCCCCAATCTCCCTGGAACGTCCCAACTAATTTTTGTCCCAAGCCACCACCGACCTTCGGGCCAACCCCCAAAACCGTTGGTTATCGCATAATGATTTAGACCAAAAATGCCCCGTTCATGCCGTTTCGTCCTTTTAACCACCCAAATGACCTCGAATAAATAAACGGACCACACTGGGATGATCCCCAACCTCCCTAGCATACCCCGGTCGATTTTCGATGCATGGCACCCCCGGACCCTAGCGCACCCTAAATATTTTGGTCTATAGCACATCGATTTAGCCCAAAAATGCCTCATTCGCATAGTTTTGCCCGATTGACCAACTAAATGGCCACAGATAAATAGACGGACCAAACTGGGTTGATCCCCAACCTCCCTGGCATGCCTCGGTCTATTATTTGGCCTACGACACCCTCAAACCCCAGGACCACCCCCGAAACTATAGGCTATAGCTAACCGATTTAGCCCAAAAATGCCCCGTTCATACAGTTTTGCCCGTTTGACTACCTAAATAACCTTAAATAAATAAACGAACCATACTAGGATGATCCCCAACCTCTATGACATACCCCGGTCAATTTTTAATAAATTTAACCCTCGAACCTCGAGCCCACCCTGAAACCATGGGATATAGCACACCGACTTAGCCCGCAAATACCCCGTTGTGCCATTTTGCCCATTTGATAACTCAAATGTACTCGAATAAAAAAACTGACCACACTGGGATGATCCCTAACTACCTGGCATGACCCGATCAATTTTTAGCCCACGGTACCCCCAGGACTCCAGGCCCACCCCCAAAGCCGTGGGCTATAGCACACCGATATAGCCTAAAAATGCATCTTTCGCACTGTTTTGCCTATTTGAACACCCAAATGGCCTTGAATAAATAAACAGACCACACTAGGGCGATCCCCAACCTCCCTGGCACGCCCCAGTCGATATTCAGCCCACGTCACCCCTGGCACATCCCCTAAACCATGGGATATAGCATATCGATTTGTTCCAAAAATGCCCTATTCACGCTGTTTCACCCTTTTGACCACCTAAATAGCCTCAAATAAATAAATAGACCACACTGGGATAATTCTTAACCTCCCAGGTATGCCCCGATAAATTTTTGGCCCATAACACCCCATAACCCCAGGACCGCCCTCGAAACCATGGGTTATAGCACATCGATTTTGTTTGAAAATTCCCCGTTTGTGTTGTTTTGCTCGTTCGACTACCCAAATGTCCTGGAATAAATAAAAGGACCACACTGGGATAATACTCAACCTCCCGGTCATATCTCGGTCAATTTATTGCCCACGGCACCCCAAAATCGTCGGCTATAACACACTGATTTGCCCCAAAAATGCCCCGTTTGCGTTGTTTCGCCTATTTGACCACCCGAATGGCCTCGAATCAATAAACGAACCATAATGGAACGATTCGCAACTTCCCTGGCACACTATTGTCAACTTTTAGCAAATGACGCCCCCGGACCCCAGGCCCACTCTCGAAACTGTGGGATATAGCACTCTGATTTGGCCCGAAAATGCCCCGTTCACGCTGTTTCACCCGTTTTACCACCCAAATGGTGTCGAATAAATAAACGGACCACACTGGGATGATCCCCAACCTCCCTGGCATGCCCCGATCAATTTTTATCCCACGGTACCCCCAAACCCTGGGCCCAGCTCCAAAACCATGGGCTATAGCACATCGATTTAGCCCAAAAATGCCCTGTTCATGTCGTTTCGCCTGTTTGACTGCCCAAATACTCTCAAATAAATAAACGAACCACACTGGGACGATGCCCAACCTTCCTGGCATGCCCTAGTTCATTTATGACCCACGACACACCTAGACCCGGGCCCACCCCCAAAATCGTGAGCTATAGCACACCGATTTTGCCCAAAAATACCCCATTTACACCAAAACCGTGGTCTATAGCACACCGATTAGGCTAAAAAATGCCCTGTTCTCGCCGTTTTGCTTGTTTGACCACCCAAATAGACACGAATAAATAAATAGACCATACTAGGATGATCCCCAACTTCCCTGGCATGCCCCGGTCGATTTTCAACCGACATCCCTCCATAGGACGGTCCCCAACCTCCCTGGCACGCCCTGATCAATTTTAGGCCACGGTACCCCCGAAACACAGGCCCACCCCCAAAACTGTGGGTAATAGCATACCGATTTAGCTCAAAAATGCCCCATTCTTACCGTTTTACCCATTTGACCACCCTAATGGCCTTGAATAAATAAATGGACCATACTGGGATGATCCCAAACCTCCCTGGCATGCCCCAGTTGATTTTAAGCCCACGGCACCTCAAACCCCAGGCCCACCCTCAAAACCGTGGGCTATAGCACACTGATTTGGCCTAAAAACCCTCTATTCAGACTATTTTGCCCGTTTGACCACCCAAATGACCTCAAATAAATTAACGGACCACACTGGGATGATCATAACCCCCTGGTAATCGTCGATCAATTTTCAGCCCACGGCACCCCCGTTCGCATCGTTTCACCATCCAAATAGCCTCAAATAAACAAACGGAAAACACTTGGATGATCCCCAACCTCCCTGGCACGCCCCAATAAAAATTTAGACCATGGAACCCCCACTCGCAGGCTCACCACCGAAACTGTGGGCTATAACACACCAATTTGGCCAAAAAATGCTCCATTCGCATCGTGTCGCCCGTTTGACTACCTAAATGGCCTCGAATAAATAAACAGACCACACTGGGATGATCCAAAACCTCATTGGCATGCCCCAGTCAATGTTTGACCCACAACACCCTCGGACACCAGGCTCACCCCCGTAATCGTGGGCTATAGCACACCGATTTGGCTTTAAAATTTCCCGTTCGCATTATTTTGCCTGTTTGACCACCCAAATGGCCTTGAATAAATCAAAGGATCATACTGGGACGATCCCCGACCTCCGTGGCATGTCCCAATTGATTTTTGACCCAAGCCACCCCCGAACTTCGGGCCAACCCCCGAAACCGTTAGTTATCGCACAACAATATAGACCAAAAATGCCCCATTCATGTCGTTTCGTTCGTTTAACCACCCAAATGACCTCGAATAAATAAACGGACTACACTGGAATGATTCCCAACCTCCCTAGCGCACCCCGGTTGATTTTCGGTGCACGGCACCCCCGGACCCTAGCCCACCCCCAAAATACTCATTCGCGTAGTTTTGCCCGATTGACCACCTAAATGGCCACAGATAAATAAACAGACCACACTGGGATGATCCCCAACCTCTCTGGCATGCCTCGGTCTATTATTTGGCCTACAACATCCTCAAACCCTAGGACCACCCCCGAAACCGTAGGCTATAGCTAACCGATTTGGCCCAAAAATGCCCCGTTCATACAATTTTGCCCGTTTGACCACCTAATTAACCTCGAATAAATAAACGAACCATACTAGGACGGTCCCCAACCTCTCTGACATACCCAAATAAATTTTCAATAAATTAAACCCTCAAACCTCGCGCCCACCCTAAAACCATGGGCTATAGCACACCGATTTAGCCCAAAAATACCCCGTTCGTCCCGTTTTGCCCATTTGATAACTCAAATGTACTCGAATAAATAAAATGACAACACTGGGATGATCCCCAACCTACCTGGCATGACCCGATCAATTTTTTGCCCGCGGTACCCCCAGGACCCCCGGTCCACCCCCAAAGTCGTGGGCTATAGCACACCGATGTAGCCTAAAAATGCATCATTCGCACTGTTTTGCCCGTTTGACCACCCAAATGGCCTTGAATAAAGAAACAGACCACACTAGGACGATCCCCAACCTCCCTGGCACGCCCCAGTCGATATTCGGCCCACGTCACCCCTAGCCTACCCCCTAAACCGTGGGATATTATAGCATACCAATTTGGCCTAAAAATGCCCCTTTTGCACCGTTTGACCAGCCAAATGGCTTCGAATAAATAAATGAACCACACTAGGACAGTCCCCAACCTCACTGGCATGCCCTGATCAGTTTTTGACCCACGGTATCCCCGAAACCCAGGCCCACCCCCAAAACCGTGGGTTATAGCACACCGATTTAGCTCAAAAATGCCCCATTCGTATCGTTTTGCCCATTTGACCACCCTAATGGCCTCGAATAAATAAATGGACCACACTGGGATGATACCAAACCTCCCTGGCATACCCCAGTCGATTTTAAGCCCACGGCACCTCAGATCCCGGGCCCACCCTCAAAACCGTGGGCTATAGCACACCGATTTAGCCTAAAAATCCTCTGTTCACACTATTTTGCCCGTTTGACCAGCTAAATGACCTCAAATAAATTAACAGATCACACTGGGATGATCCTAACCCCCTGGCAATCGTCGATCAATTTTCGGCCCACGGCACCCCCATTCGCATCATTTCACCACCCAAATGGCCTCAAATAAATAAACGGACCACACTTGGATGATCCCCAACCTCCCTGTCATGCCCCAACCAATATTTAGACCATGGCACCCCGGACCCCAGGCTCACCACCAAAACTGTGGGCTATAACACACCAATTTTTCCAAAAAAATGCTCCATTCGCATCGTGTCGCCTGTTTGACTACCTAAATGGCCTCGAATAAATAAACAGACCACAATGGGATGATCCCAAACCTCATTGGCATGCCCCAGTCAATTTTTGACCCACAGCACCCTCGGACCCCTGGCTCACCCCCGTAACCGTGGGCTATAGCACACCGATTTGGCTCTAAAATTCCCCGTTTGCATTATTTTGCCTGTTTGACCACCCAAATGGCCTTGAATAAATAAATGGACCACACTGGGATGATCCCCAATCTCCCTGGTATCCGCTGATCGATATTCAGACCACAACACCCCCAAACCTTGGGCCCACCCCCAAAACCGTGTGCTATAGCACACCGATTTGGCCCGAAACTGCCTCGTTCAAGCTGTTTTGACCGTTTGAGTACTCAAATGATCTTGAATAAATAAGTGGACCACACTGGGACGATCCCCAACCTCCCTGGCATGTCTCGATCGATTTTTAGCACACGACACACCCGAACCCCAAGCCCACCCACAAAACCGTAGGCTATAGCACTCCGATTTAGCCTAAGAAAACCTCATACGTGAAGTTTTGCCCATTTCACCACCCAAATAGCCTCGAATAAATAAACTGGCCACACTGGGATGACCCTCAACCTCCCTGGAATGCCTCGGTTAATTTTAGGCTCACGGCAGCCCCGGACCCCAGCCCCACGCCTAAAATCGTGGGCTATAGCACATCGATTTGGTCATAAAATGCCCCGTTAATGTCGTTTTGCCTGTTTAACCGCCAAAATACTCTCGAATAAATAAACAAACCATACTAGGATGATGCCCAACCTTCCTGGCATGCCGGGGTTCATTTACAACCCACGACACCCCTAAAATCGTGAGCTATAGCACACTGATTTGGCCCAAAAATACCCCGTTTACACCAAAACCATGGTCTATAGCACACCGATTAGGCTAAAAAAATGCCCCGTTCGCGCCGTTTCACTTGTTTGACCACCCAAATAGACACGAATAAATAAATATACCATACGGGGATGATCCTCAACTTTCCTGGCATGCCCCAGTCGATTTTCAACCAACATCCCCCATAACCCAGGGCCAACCCCTAAAATCGTGGGCTATAGGACACCGATTTGTCCTGAAAATGCGTCATTTATGCCGTTTCGCCTGTTTGACCACCCAAATAGCCTTGAATGAATAAACAGACCACATTGGGATGATCCCCAACTTCCCTGGCATGCCCCAATGAATTTTTGGCCCCCGTCACCCCGGACCCCGAGCCAATCCCCAAAACCATGGGCTATAGCACACTGATTTATCCCAAAAATGCCTCATTCGCACTTTTTGACCAGTCATATAGCTTCAACTAAATATATGGACCACGCTAGGACGGTCCCCAACCTCCCTGGCATGCCCTGATCAGTTTTTGGCCCAAGATACCCCCAAAACCCTGGCCTACCCCCGAAATCATGGGTTATAGCACACCGATTTAGCTCAAAAATGCCCCATTCGTATCGTTTTGACCATTTGACCACCCTAATGGCCTCGAATAAATAAATGGACCACACTGGGATGATCCCAAACCTCCCAGGCATTCCCCAGTCGATTTTAAGCTCATGGCACCTCGAACCACGGGCCCACCCTCACAACAATGGGTTATAGCACACCGATTTGGCCTAAAAATCCTCTGTTTGCACTATTTTGCCCGTTTGAAGACCCAAATGACCTCAAATAAACTAACGGACAACACTGGGATGATCCTAACCCCCTGGAAATCGTCGATCAATTTTTGGCCCACGGCACCCTCGTTCGTATTGTTTCACCACCCAAATGGCCTCAAATAAATAAACGGACCACACTTGGATGAGCCCCAACCTCCCTGGAAAGCCCGGGTCAATTTACTGCCTATGGTACCCTAAAACATAGGCCCACCCCCGAAACCGTAGGCTATAGCACACCGATTTGGTCCAAAATGCCCTGTTCGCATTGTTTTGCCCGTTTGACCACCTAAATGGCCTCGAATAAATAAACAGATCACACTGGGACTATCCCCAACCTCCCTGGCATGCCTCGATTGATTTTGCAACCCACGACACCCCTGTACCCAAGGCCCACCCCCAAAATCGTGGGCTATAGCACAATGATTTAGCCGAAAAATGCCTCGCTCAAGCCGTTTCGATCGTTTGACCGCCCAAATGTCCTCAAATAAATAAATGGACCATACTGGGGTGATCGCCAACCTACCTGGCATATCCGGATTGATTTTCAACCCACGACAACCTCAGACCCTGGGTCCACCCTCAGAACGGTGGGCTAAAGCACACCGAATTAACCCCAAAAATGCCCCGTTCGTGCTTTTTCACCCGTTTGACCACCTAAATGGCCTTTAATAAACAAACGGACTACACTGGGATGATCAAACCTCCCTGGCACACCCCAATCAATTTTTAACCCACGGCACCCACGGCCCACTCCCAAAACCGTGGGCTATAGCACACAAATTTGGCTCAAAAATTCCCCGTTCGCACTGTTTCACCCATTTGACCACCCAAATATCCTCAAAACCATGGGATATAGCACACTGATCTGGACTGAAAATGCCCCGTTTGCACTGTTTCGCCCGTTTCACCATCCAAATGGCCTAGAATATATAAATGGACCATACTGGGATGATCCCCAACTTCCCTGTCATGCCCCAGTCGATTTTTTCCCCATGACACCCTCAGACCCTGGGACCACCACTAAAACTGTGATCTACAGCATACAGATTTGGCTAAAAACAGCCCCATTCACACTGTTTCACCCGTTTCACCTTCTAAATAGCCTCGAATAAATAAACAGGCCATACTGGGATGATCCCCAACCTTTCTGTCACACTCCAATCAATTTTTGGCCCACGGCACCCTCGAACCTCGAGTCCACCCCTAAAACCATGGGCTATCGCACACCGATTTAGACCAAAAATGCCTTATTTGCACCATTTCGCCCGTTAAACCACCCAAATAGCCTCGAATAAATAACCGGACCATACTGGGACAATCCCCAACCTCCCAGGTACGCCTCAGTCTATTTTCATCCCACAGCACCCTCGAATCCCAGCCCACCCCCAAAACCGTGGTCTATAGCACACTGATTTGACCAAAAAATGCCCCGTTCGTGCCGTTTCATTCGTTTAACCACCCAAATGGCCTCGAATAAATAAACGGACAGCACAGGAATGATCCCTAACCTACCTAGCATGCTCTAGTTGATTTTTGGCCCACTACACCCTCATACCCCAGGCCCACCCCTGAAACCATGGGCTATAGCACATCGATTTATCCCAAAAAAGCCCATTCGCGCCGTTTGACCTGCCAAATGGCCTCGAATAAATAAACAAACCACACTGGGATGGTCCACAACCTTCTTGGCATAACACGATTGATTTTCAGCCAACGGCACCCCCGGACCCCAGGCTCACCCCCAAAACCGTACGCTATAGCACACCAATTTGGATCAAAAATGCCTCATTCGCGTCGTTTTGCCCGTTTGACTAGCCAAATTGCCTCTAATAAATAAACGGACCATACAAGAATGGTCCCCAACTCGTTAAAAATCCCCGATCAATTTTAGAACTGCAACAACCCCAGATCCTGGGCCCACCCTCAAAACCGTGGGCTATAGCACACTGAATTGGGCCAAAAACTCCCCGTTTGCACCATTTGACTACCCAAATGACCTTGAATAAATAAACGGACCACACAAGGATGATCCCCAACCTACCTGGCACACCTCAGTCAATTTTTGGCCCACGGCACCACCAAAACCCGGGCCCAACCCCAAAACCGTGGACTATAGCACACTGTTTTTGCCCTAAAATGCCGCATTCAAGCAATGTTGCCCGTTTGACCACCCAATTGTCCTTGAATATATAAACATACCATACTGGGATAATCCCCAACCTCCCTGGAACACCTCGGTTAATTTTTGGCCCACGACACCCTCGAACCCTGAGCCCACCCTTGAAATGGTAATCTATAGCACACCGATTTAGCTCAAAATGCCCCATTCATGCCGTTTCGCCCGATTAACTACCTAAATGGTCTTGTGTAAACAAACGGACCACACTGAGATGATCCCAACTTCTTTGGTATGCCCCAGTTGATTTTTGAACCATGACACCCCCGAACCCCAGGTCCACCCTCAAAATCGTGGGCTATATACCGATTTGGCCAAAAAATGCCCCATTCGCGTTATTTTGCCCTTTTGACCACCCAAATGGCCTCGAATAAATAAACGGACCACACTGGGATGATCCCAAACTTCCCTGGCATGCCTTTGTCAATTTTTGACCCACGACACCCCAAGACCCCTGGCACAACCCCAAAACCATGGGCTATAGCACACAGATTTGGCCCAAAAAATTCCCGTTTCCTTTGTTTTACCCGTTTGACTACCCAAATGGCCTCTAATAGACAAACGGACAAAACTGGGGTGATCCCCAACTTTCCATACATGCCCTGGTCAATTTTTAGCCCACGACATCATTGGACTCTGAGCCCACCCCCAAAACTGTGGGCTATAGCTCACCGATTTAGCCCAAAAAAGCCCCGTTCATGTCGTTTCGCCCGTTTAACCACCAAAATGGCCTTGAATAAATAAATGGACCACTCTGGAAAGATCTCAAACCTACCTGGCATGCCCCGATCGATTTTTAGCCCATGGCACCCCCAGACACCAGGCCCACCCCAAAATTGAGGGCAATAGAACAACAATTTGGCCCGAAAATGCCTCTTTTGCGCCGTTGCGAATTTGACCTGCCAAATGGCCTCCAATAAATAAATGAACCACACTGAGATGATCCCCAACTGCCCTGGCATGCCTCGATCAATTTTTGACCTACGGCACCCCCGAACCCCAGGCCCACCCTCAAAATCGTGGCCTATAGCACACCGATTTAGCCCAAAAATGCCTCATTCACCCTGTTTCCCTCGTTTGACCACCCAAATGGCCTCAAATAAATAAACGGAACACACTGGAATGATCCCCAACCTCCCTGGCATGCCTCAATTGATTTTCAACCCACGACACCCTCGGAGCTCTGGCCCACCCCTAAAACTTGGGCTATAGCCTACTGATTTGGCCTGAAAATGCCCTGTTAGCGTGGTTTCACCTATTTGACAATCTAAATAGCCTCGAATAAATAAACAAACCACACTAGGATGATCCCAACCTCCCTGGCATGCCCTAGTCGATTTTTAGCCCACCCCTTTCCACCACCAAAATCGTGGGCTATAGCACACTGATTTAACCCAAAAATACCTATTTCATGCTGTTTTTCCCGCTTGACCATCCAGATGACCTCGAATAAAAAACTGGACCACACTGGGATGATCCCAAACCTCCATGGTATACCCCGATCGATTTTTGACCCACGGCACCACTGGACCCTAGGCCTACCCCCAAAACCATGGGCTATAGCACACCAATTTGGTCCGAAAATGTCCTGTTTGCATCATTGCGTCCATTTGACCGTGGAAATGGCCTTGAATAAATAAACGGACCAAACTTGGATCATCCTCTATCTCCTTGGCACACCCCGATCAATTTTGGGCCAATGGCACCCTTGAACCCCAAGCCCACCCCCAAAACCATGGGCTATAGCACACCGATTTGGCTTTAAAATGCCTCATTCACACTGTTTCACTCGTTTGACCACCCAAATAGCCTCGAATGAATAAACGGACAACACTAGGATGATCCCCAAGCCCCCCCGGAATGCCCCGATTGATTTCGTTACCATGGCACCCCTGGACCTCGGGCCCACCCTTGAAATCGTCGGCTATAGCACACTAATTTGGAGCAAAAACATCCCGTACGCACTATTTCACCTGTTTGACCATCCAAATGGCCTCGAATAAATAAATGGACCACAATAGGACAATCCCCATCCCCCTAGCATTCCCCTATCGATTTTTGACCCACAACACCTCCGAACCCTAGGGCCACCCCCAAAATTGTGAGCTATAGCACACCAACTTGGCCCAAAAATGCCCTGTTTGCGCCATTTCGACCATTTTACCAGCTGAATAGCCTCGAATAAATAAACGGACCACACTAGGATGATCCCAAACCTCCCTAGCATGCCTCGATAAATTTTTGACCGACCGCGCCCCCAGACCCCAGGCCTGCCCCCAAAACCGTGGGCTATAGCACACCTATTTAGCGAAAAATTACACCATTTGTGTCGTTTTGCCAGTTTGACCGCCCAAATGGCCTAGACTAAACAAATGGATCAAACTGGGACGATCCCCAACTTACCTGGCATGCCACAGTATGTTTTCAGCAAATGATATCCCCGGACCCCAACCCACCCTTAAAACCGTGGGATATTGCACACTAATTTGGTGCGAAAAGTCCTTATTCGTGCTGTTTTGCTTATTTGACCACCCAAATGTCCTCGAATAAATAAATAGACCACAATGGGATGATCCCCAACCCCCCGACTTTCCCCGGTCAATTTTTTTACCATGGCACCCCTGGACCTCGAGCCCATCCCTCAAATAGTGGGCTATAGCACGCCAATTTAGACCAAAAACATCCCGCTCACGCTGTTTCACCTATTTGACCAGCCAAATAGGTTTGAATAAATAAAAGAACCATACTGGGTCTATCCCCAACCTCCTTAGAATGCTCTAGTCGATTTTTGGCCCACTGCACCCTCATACCCCAGGCCCTCCCCTGAAGCCATGGGCTATAGCATATTGATTTATCTTTAAAATGCCCATTCGCGCCGTTTGACCTGCCAAATGGCCTCGAATAAATAAACAGACCACATTGGGATGGTCCACAACCTTCTTGGCATGACACGGTTGATTTTTGACCAACGGCACCCCCGGACCCCAGGCTCACCCCCAAAATCGTACGCTATAGCACACCGATTTGGCTCGAAAATGCCCCATTTGCGCCGTTTTGCCCATTTGACTAGCCAAATTGCCTCTAATAAATAAATGAACCACACAAGAACGGTCCTCAACCTCCCTAGAAATCCCCGATCAATTTTTGAACTGCGACAATCCCAGATCCCGGGCCCACCCCTAAAACTGTGGGCTATAGCACACTGATTTGGGCCAAAAACTCCCCGTTTACACCATTTGACTACCTTAATGGCCTCGAATAAATTAACGGAACACACAGGGATGATCCCCAACCTACCTGGCATGCCTCGGTCGACTTTTGGCCCACGGCACCACCAAACCCTGGGCCCAACCCCGAAATCATGGGCTATAGCACACTGTTTTTGCCCTAAAATGCCCCATTCAAGCCATGTTGCCCGTTTGACCACCCAATTGGACTTGAATATATAAACAGACCACACTGGGATAATCCCAACTTCCCTGGCACGCCTCGATTAATTTTTGGCCCACGAAACCCTCGAACCGCAAGCCCACCCCTGAAATGGTAGTCTATAGCATACCGATTTAGCTCGTAATTGCCTCATTCATGCCGTTTTGCCCGATTAACTACCTAAATGGTCTTGTGTAAAAAAACGGACCACACTGAGATGATCCCAATCTCTTTGGCATGCCCCAGTTGATTTTTGAACCATCACACCCCCGAACCCCAGGCCCACCCTCAAAACCGTGGGCTATAGCACATCGATTTGGCCAGAAAATG
>JAPEIP010000009.1:4849990-4867846 GCA_026120095.1 Capsicum chinense
TTTTGGCCCACGGTACCCCCGAACCTAGCCCACCCCCAAAACCGTTGGCTATAGCACACCGATTTGGCCCAAAAATGCATTGTTCGTGCCGTTTTGCCCGTTTGACCACCCAAATAGCCTCGAATAAATAAATGAACCACACTGGGATGATTCCCAACCTCTTTAGTATGCTGCGGTTAATTTTCAGCCTACAACACCCTCAAACCCCGAGCCCACCCCCAAAACTGTGGGCTATAGCACACCAATTGGGTCTGAAAATGCCCTGTTTGCATCGTCTCGCCCATAATGCCCAAATGGCCTTGAATAAATAAACGGACTAAACGTGGATGATCCCTAACCTCCTTGGCCCGCCCCAATCGATTTTGGGCCAATGACACCGTTGAATACTAATTTGGCTTGAAAATGCCTCATTCGCGCTGTTTTACTTATTTGACCACCCAAATGGCCTCGAATGAATAAACGTACAACAATGGGATGATCTCCAACCCCCCTGGAATGGACCGGTTGATTTCTTTTCCATGTCACCCCTGGACCCCAGGCCCACCCCTGAAATCCTGGGCTATAGCACACTAATTTGGAGCAAAAACATTCTGTTCGCACCGTTTCACCCGTTTGACCACCCAAATGGCCTCGAATAAATAAATTGACCACAATGGGACAATCCCCATCCTCCCTAGCATGCCCTAATCAATTTTTGACCCACAACACCTTTGCACCCCAGGCCCACCCCCAAAATTGTGAGTTTTAGCACACCAATTTAGCCCGAAAATGCCCTATTCGTGCCATTTCGATCGTTTGACCACCTAAATGGACTCAAATAAATAAACGGACCACACAGGGATGATCCCAAACCTCCCTAGCATGCCTTGATCAATTTTCGACCCACCACACCCCCAGACCCTAGGCCTGCCCCCGAAACCGTAGGCTATAGCACACCTATTTAGCTGAAAATTGCACCATTCATGTTGTTTTGCCCATTTGACCACCCAAATGGCCTTGAATAAATAAACGGACAAAACTGGGATAATCCCCAACCTCCCTAGCATGCCCCAGTCAGTTTTTAGCAAACGATATCCTCGGACCCCAGCCCACCCTCAAAACCGTGGGCTATCGCACACCGATTTGGACCAAACGTCCTCATTCGCGTTGTTTTGCTCATTTGACCACCCAAATGGCCTCGAATGAATAAACGAACCAAACTGGGATGATCCCCAACCCCCCGGCTTGCCCCGGTTGATTTTTTTACCATGGCACCCTGGACCCTAGGCCCATCCCTGAAATAATGGGCTATAGCACGCCAATTTGGAACAAAAATATCCCGTTCATGCTGTTTCATCCACTTGACCACCCAAATGGCTTTGAATAAATAAACAAACCATACTGGGTCTATCCCCAACCTCCCGATCAATTTTTGACAAAGGACACCTTCGGACCCTGGTGCCACCCCAAAATCGTGGGCTATAGCATACCAATTTGGCCCAAAAATGTCCTGTTTGCGCCATTTTGACTATTTGACCACCCAAATGGCCTCGAATAAATTAACGAACCACATCGGGACTATCCATAAACTCCTGGCATGCCTCGACCAATTATCGGCCCATAACACTCTCGAACCCCGGCTCCACCCGCGAAACCATGGGCAATAGCACACTGTTTTGGCTCAAAAATGCCCTATTTGGGCCGTTTTGTCTGTTTGACTACGTAAATGGCCTTGTATAAATAAACGGACCATACTTCGTTGGTCCAAAACCTCCCTGGAATGCCCAGGTTAATTTTTAACCTACGACACCCCCAGACCCAGGCCTACCGATAAAATCGTGCGCTATAGCACACCGACTTAGCCAAAAATACACCGTTCGTGTTGTTTCGCCCGTTTGACCATCCAAATGGCCTCGAATAAATAAATGAACCAAAATATGATGATCCCCAACCTCCCTGGCATATCTCGGTCACTTTTTGGCCCACGGTACCCCCGAACCTAGCCCACCCCCAAAACCGTTGGCTATAGCACACCGATTTGGCCCAAAAATGCATTGTTCGTGCCGTTTTGCCTGTTTGACCACCCAAATAGCCTCGAATAAATAAATGGACCACACTGGGATGATTCCCAACATCTTTAGTATTCTGCGATTAATTTTTAGCCTACAACACCCTCGAACCCCGAGCTCACCCCCAAAATTTAGGCTATAGCACACCAATTTGGTCTGAAAATGCCCTGTTTGCATCGTCTCGCCCATTTGACCGCCCAAATGACCTTGAATAAATAAACGGACCAAACTTGGATGATCCCCAACCTCCTTGGCATGCCTGGATCAATTTTCGACCAATGGCACCCTCGAACCCCGAGCCCACCCCCAAAATCATGGGCTATAGCACATCGATTTGGCTTGAAAATGCATCATTCGTGCTGTTTCACTCGTTTGACCACCCAAATGGCCACGAATGAATAAACGGACAATATTGGGATAATCCCTAACCCTTCTGGAATGCCTCGGTTGATTTCTTTACCACGGCACCCCTGGACCCCAGGCCCACCCCTGAAATCATGGGCTATAGCAAACTAATTTGGAGAAATAACATTCTGTTTGCGCCGTTTCACCCGTTTGACCACCCAAATGGGCTCAAATAAATAAATAGACCACACTGGGATAATCCCCATCCTCCCTGGCATGCCCTGATCGATTTTTGACCCACGACACCTTTGGACCCCGAGCCCACCCCCAAAATTGTAAGCTATAGCACACCAATTTAGCCCGAAAATGCCCTGTTCACGTCATTTTGACTGTTTGAACACCTAAATGGCCTCAAATAAATAAACGAACCACACTGGGATGATCCCAAACCTCCCTGGCATGCCCCGATAAATTTTTAACCCACTGCACCCCAGACCCCAGGCCTGCCCCCGAAACCGTAGTCTATAGCACACCTATTTAGCCAAAAATTGCACCATTCATGTTGTTTCACCTATTTGACCACCCAAATGACCTTGAATAAATAAACAGACAAAACTGGGATGATCCCCAACCTCCCTAGCATGCCCCAGTCAGTTTTCAGCAAACGATATCCTCGGACCCCAGCCCACCCTAAAAAATGTGGGCTATCGCACACCGATTTGGACCAAAAGTCCTCATTCGCGTTGTTTTGCTCGTTTGACCACCCAAATAAACTCGAATGAATAAACGGACCAAATTGGGATAATCCCCAACCCCCCAGCTTGCCCCGATTGATTTTTTTACCATGGCACCCTGGACCCTAGGCCCATCCCTGAAATAATGGGCTATAGCACGCCAATTTGGAACAAAAACATCCCGTTCATGCTGTTTCGTCCACTTGACCACCCAAATGGCTTTGAATAAATAAACAAACCATACTGGGTCTATCCCCAACCTCCCGATCAATTTTTGACCCAGGACACCTCCGGACCCTGGTGCCACCCCAAAATCGTGGGCTATAGCATACCAATTTGGCCCAAAAATGTCCTGTTTGCGCTATTTTGACTATTTGACCACCCAAATGGCCTCGAATAAATTAACGAACCACATCCAGACTATCCATAAACTCCTGGCATGCCTCGATCAATTATCGGCCCATAACACTCACGGACCCCGGCTCCACCCGCGAAACCATGGGCAATAGCACACCGTTTTGGCTCGAAAATGCCCTATTTGGGCCGTTTTGTCTGTTTGACTACCTAAATGGCCTTGTATAAATAAACGGACCATACTTCATTGGTCCAAAACCTCCTGGAATGCCCAGGTTAATTTTTAACCTACGAAACCCCCAGACCCAGGCCTACCGATAAAATCTGGGCTATAGCACACCGAATTAGCCGAAAAATACACCGTTCGTGTTGTTTCGCCCGTTTGACCATCCAAATGGCCTCGAATAAATAAATGAACCAAAATATGATGATCCCCAACCTCCCTGGCATGTCCCGGTCACTTTTTGGCCCACGGTACCCCCGAACCTAGCCCACCCCCAAAACCGTTGGCTATAGCACACCGATTTGGCCCAAAAATGCATTGTTCGTGCCGTTTTGCCCGTTTGACCACCCAAATAGCCTCGAATAAATAAATGGACCACACAAGGATGATTCCCAACCTCTTTAGTATTCTGCGATTAATTTTCAGCCTACAACACCCTCGAACCCCGGGCCCACCCCCAAAACTTTAGGCTATAGCACACCAATTTGGTCTGAAAATGCCCTGTTTGCATCGTCTCGCCCATTTGACCGCCCAAATGGCCTTGAATAAATAAACGGACCAAACTTGGATGATCCCCAACCTCCTTGGCATGCCTCGATCAATTTTCGACCAATGGCACCCTGGAACCCCGAGCCCACCCCCAAAATCATGGGCTATAGCACATCGATTTGGCTTGAAAATGCATCATTCGTGCTGTTTCACTCGTTTGACCACCCAAATGGCCTCGAATGAATAAACGGACAACATTGGGATGTTCCCTAACCCTTCTGAAATGCCTCGGTTGATTTCTTTACCACGGCACCCCTGGACCCCAGGCCCACCCCTGAAATCATGGGCTATAGCACACTAATTTGGAGAAACAACATTCTATTTGCGCCGTTTCACCTGTTTGACCACCCAAATGGGCTCAAATAAATAAATAGGCCACACTGGGATAATCCCCATCTTCCCTAGCATGCCCCGATCGATTTTTGACCCACGACACCTCTGGACCCCGAGCCCACCCCCAAAATTGTAAGCTATAGCACACCAATTTAGCCTGAAAATGCCCTGTTCACGTCATTTTGACTGTTTGAACACCTAAATGGCCTCGAATAAATAAACGAACCACACTGGGATGATCCCAAACCTCCCTGGCATGCCCCGATCAATTTTTAACCCACTGCACCCCAGACCCTAGGCCTGCCCCCAAAATCGTGGGATCCAAAGGCCCTTGAATAAATAAATGAACTAAACTGGGACGATCCCCAACCTTCCTGGCTTGCCCCGGTTATTTTTCAGAAAACGATACCCCCGGACCCTAGCCCACCCTTAAAACCGTGGGCTATCGCACACTAATTTGGCTCAAAAAGTCCTCATTTGCATTGTTTTGCTCGTTTCACCACACAAATGGCCTTGAATGAATAAATGGACCATACTGGGATGATCCCCCACCCCTCGGCATGCCCTGATTGATTTATTTACCACGGCATCCTTGGACCCCGGGCCCATCCCTATAATAGTAGGCTATAGAACGCCAATTTGGACCAAAACATCCCGTTCACGCTGTTTCACCCATTTAACCACCCAAATGGCTTTGAATAAATAAACAAACCATACTGGGTCTATCACCAGCCTCTGAATCAATTTTTGACCTACGACACCTCCGGACCCTGGGGCCACCCCCAAAATCGTGGGCTATAGCACTCCAATTTGGCCCAAAAATGCCTTGTTCGCGCCATTTCGACCATTTGACCACCCAAATGGCCTCGAATAAATTAATAAACCATACTGGGACTATCAATAAACTCCTGACATTCCCCAACCAATTGTCGGACCACGACACTCTTGGACCCCGGCCGCACCTCCAAAATCGTGGGATACAGCACACCGTCTTGGCTCGACAATGCCCCGTTTGGGCCGTTTTGCCTGTTTGACCAGCTAAATTGCCTTGAATAAATAAACAGACCATACTACGATGGTCCTCAACCTCCCTGGTATGCCCCAGTCAATTTTTGACCCACGACACCCGCAGACCCAGGCCTACCCCTAAAATCGTGGGTTATAGCACACCGATTTAGCCGAAAAATACACCGTTCGTGTTGATTCACCCGTTTGACCACCCAAATAGACTCAAATAAATAAATAAACTAAACTGGGATGATGCCCAACCTCCCTGGCATGTCCCAGTTGCTTTTTGGCCCACGGTACCCCTAAAACTTGGGGCCACCCCCAAAACCGTAGGCTATAGCACACCGATTTGGCCTAAAAATGCCTCATTCGCGCCCTTTTGCCCGTTTGACCACCCAGATGGACTCGAATGATTAAACAGACCACACTGGGATGATCCCCAACCTCCCTGGCATGCATCGATCGATTTTTGACCCACGGCACCCTCGAACCCCAGGCCCAATCCCAAAATCATGGGCAATAGTACACTGATTTGGCTAAAAAATGCCCCGTTCGTACTGTTTCGCCCATTTGACCACCCAAATAGCCTCAAATAAATGAACGGACCATATTAGGATGATCCCCAACCTCTCTAGCATGCCACGGTTAATTTTCAACCTACGATACCCTCAAACCCTGGGCCCACCCCCAAAACCATGGGCTATTGCACACTGATTTCGCTCGAAATGCCTCGTTCGTATTATTTTGCCTGTTGAACCACACAAATGGCCTCGAATAAATAGACAGACCATATTGGGATGATCCCTAACCGCCCTGGCATGTTTCGGTTAATTTTTGGCCAACAACACCTCGGACTGTGGGCCCACCCTCAAAACCGTGGGCTATAGCACACCGATTTGGCCTAAAAATTCCCCATTCACGCTGTTTCGCCCGTTTGACCACCAAAATAGCCTTGAATAAATAAACGGACCACAGTAGGGCAATCACCAACCTTTTTGGCATGGCCCGATCAATTTTTGGCCCACAACACCCCTGGACCCTGGTCCCACCCCCAAAACCATGGGCTATAGCACACCAATTTGGCCCGAAAATCTTGCATTTGCACCATTTCGCCCATTTGACCACCCAAATAGTATCAAATAAATAAACGAACCATACTAGGATAATCCCCAACCTCCCAGGCAAGCCTCGATTGATTTTCATCCCACGACACCCCTGGACCCCAGGCCTACCCCCAAAATTGATGGCTATAGCACACTAATTTTTCTAAAAAATACTCCATTCGTGTCGTTAAGCCCTTTTGACCACCTAAATGTCCTCAAATAAATAAACGAACCACACTAGGATGATCCCCAACCTCTTTGGCACACCACGGTCAATTTTTGGCACATGATACCCCTGAACACAGGGCCCACCCCCAAAACCATTGGCTTTAGCTGAACGATTTGGCCCAAAAATGCCTCGTTCGCACCTTTTCGCTCTTTTGACCACCCAAATAGCCTCGAACAAATAAACAGACCACACTGGATCTATGGCCAACCTTCCTGAGACACCTTGATCAATATTTGACCAATGACACACTCGGACCCCGAGCCCACCCCCAAAACCATTAGGAATAGCACACCGATTTGGCCTAAAAATGCCTCGTTCATGTCGTTTCACCCGTTTGACCACCCAAATAGGCTTGAATAAATAAACAGACCACACTAAGATGGTCCCTAACCTCCCAGGTATGCCCCGATTGGTTTTCGGTTGATGGTACCCCTGGACCCCGAGCCCACCCCAAAATAGTGGGCTAGCACATTGATTTAGCCCAAAAATGCCCTTTCGTACCGTTTGCCCGTTTAACCACCCTAATGACCTCAAATAAATAAACGAACCACACTGGGATGATCCAAACCTCCCTGGAATACCCTGCTCGATTTTAGGCCCACGGCACCCCGGACCCCGGGACCGCCACTAAAACCGTGGGCTATGGCACACTGATTTTGCCTGAAAACCCCTAGTTCATGCTGTTTCGCCCGTTCTACCACCCAAATACCGTGAATAAATAAACGGACTATACTGGGACGATCCCCAACCTCCCTAGCAATCCATAGTCAATTTTTGGCCCACGACACCCCCAAAATAGTGGGCTATAGCACACTAATTTGGGTCGAAAATGCCTTGTTCGCGTTGTTTGACCACCCAAATGGCCTCAAATAAATAAATAGACCACAATGGGATGATCCCCAACCTCCCTGGCATGCCTTGGTTAATTTTTGGCCCCAGGCACCCCGAACCCTGGGCTTAAGCTTAAATCATAGGCTATAGCACGTTGATTTGGCCCGAAAATGCCCATTCGCGCTGTTTCGCCCGTTTGACAGCACAAATATCCTCGAATAAATAAACGAACCGTACTAAGATGATCCTAAACATCCCTAGTACACCCTAGTTGATTTTTGACCCACGGCACCCCATACCCCAGGCCCACCCCCTAAATCGTTGGCTAAAGAACACCGATTTTGTCCAAAAATGCCCCATTCGTATTGTTTCGCCCGTTTGATCACCCAAATAGCCTTGAATAAATAAACAGACCAAAATGGTGCGATACTCAATCTCCCTGGCATGCCCCGATAGATTTTTGGCCCACGGAACTCCTGAACCCCGCGCCCACCCCCAAAACCTAGGCTATAGCACACCAATTTGGCCCGAAAATGCCTCATTTGCGCTGTTTCTCCTGTTTGACCACGCAGATGGTATCGAATGAATAAACGGACCACACTATGACGATTCCCAACCTCCCTGGCATGCCCTGATCGATTTTTGGTCTACGACACCCCCATACCCCGGGGCCACCTCCGAAACCATAGGCTATAGCAACTGATTTGGTCCAAAACTGGCCCGTTCGCACCGTTTTGCCCGTTTGACCACCCAAATAGACTCGAATAAATAAATGGACCATACTGGGATGATATCTAACTTCCCTGGCATGCCCCGATCGATTTTCAGCCCACGACACCCTCGAACCCAGGGCCTACCCCCCGTAACGGTGGGCTATAGCACACTGATTTGGCCCAAAAATGCCCCATTCGTGCTGTTTCACTCGTTTGACCAATGAAATATCCATGAATAAACAAACAAACCACACTAGGCTGATCCAAACCTCCCTGGAATGCCTCAGTCAATTTTTTTCACATGACATCCCCAAACCCCAGGCCCACCCCAAAAACTGTGTGCTATAGCACATCGATGTGGCCTGAAAATGCCCCATTTGCGATGTTTCGCCCGTTTGACCACCCAAATGTCCTCGAATAAATAAACAAACTACACTGGGATGATCCCAAATATCCCAAGTATGCCCCGGTAGATTTTCGATCAATCGCACCCCCAGACCCTAGGCCCACCCCTGAAATCATGGGCTATAGCACACTGATTTAGCTCGAAAATGCCCCGTTCGTATCATTTTACCCGTTTGACAATCCAAATAGCCTTGAATAAATAAACGAACCAAACTGGGATGATCCCCAACCTCCCTGGCATGCCCCGATTGATTTTCGGCCCACAGAACCCCCGAACCTCGGGTCCACCCCCAAAACCATGGGCTAAATAGTACCAATTTGGCCCAAAAATGCCTCGTTCGTGCGGTTTTGCCCGTTTGACAGCCCAGATGGCCTTGAATGAATAAATGAACCACACTAGGATGATACCCAACCTCCTTGGCGTGCATCGATCAATTTTTAACCAACGACACCCCCAGACTCCGGGTCCACCTACAAAACCGTGGGCCATAGCACACCGATTTAGGCCAAAAATCCTTTATTTGCACCATTTCTCCCGTTTGACCACCCAAATAGTGTCGAATAAATAAAAGAACTATATTGAGATGATCCCCAACCTCCCAGGCAAGCCTCAGTCGATTTTCATCCCACGACACCCCTGGACCCCAGGCCTACCCCTGAAATCGAGGGCTATAGCATACCAATTTTTCTAAAAAATGCTCCGTTCATGCCGTTAATCCTTTTTAACCACCTAAATATCCTCAAATAAATAAACGAACCACACTAGGATGATCCCCAACCTCTTGGGCACACCATGGTCAATTTTTGGCATACGATGCCCCTGAACCCAGGGCCCACCCCCAAAACTGTGGGCTTTAGATGAACGATTTGTCCCAAAAATGCCTCGTTCGCACCTTTTCGCCCGTTTGACCACCTAAATAACCTCAAATAAATAAAAAAAACCACACTGGATCTATGGCCAACCTCCCTTACACACCCCGATCAATATTCGACCAACGACATACTCAGACCCCGAGCCCACCCCCAAAACCATTGGGAATAGCACACCGATTTGGCCCAAAAATGCCTCATTTGTGTCGTTTCACCAGTTTGACCACCCAAATGGGCTCGAATAAATAAACAGACCACACTAGGACGGTCACAAACCTCCCAGGCATGCCCCAATCAGTTTTCGGTTGATGGTACCCCTGGACCCCGAATAAATAAACGAACCACACTGGGATGATCCAAACCTCCCTGGCATGCCCTGGTCTATTTTAGGCCCATAGCACCCCGGACCCCGGGACCGCCACTAAAACCGTGGGCTATAGCACACCGATTTTGCCTGAAAACCCCTAGTTCGCGCTATTTCGCCAGTTCTACCACCCAAATGCCGCGAATAAATAAACGGACCACAGTAGGACGATCCCCAACCTCCCTAGCAATCCACAGTCAATTTTTGGCCCACGACACCCCCAAAACAGTGGGCTATAGCACACTAATTTGGGCCAAAAATGCCACATTCGCGTTGTTTGACCACCCAAATGGCCTCAAATAAATAAACGGATCACACTGGGATGATCCCCAACCTCCCTGGCATGCCCTGGTTAATTTTTAGCCCACGGCACCCCGAACCCTGGGCCCAACCTTAAATCGTAGGCTACTATAGCACATTGATTTGGCTCGAAAATGCCCCGTTCGCACTGTTTCACCCGTTTGACAACACAAATATCCTCGAATAAATAAACGAACCATACTAAGATGATCCAAAACGTCCCTGGTACACCCTAGTCGATTTTTGACCCAAGGCACCCCGGACCCAAGGCCCACCCCCAAAATCGTCGACTAAAGCACACCGATTTAGCCCAAAAATGCCCCGTTCGCATTGTTTTGCCCGTTTGATCACCCAAATAGCCTTGAATAAATAAACAGACCAAATTGGTACGATACTCAATCTCCCTGGCATGCCATGATAGATTTTCGGCCCACAAAACTCCTTAACCTAGCGCCCACCCCCAAAACCGTAGGCTATATTACACCAATTTAGCCCGAAAATGCCTCGTTCGCGCTGTTTCTCCTGTTTGACCACCCAGATGGTCTCGAATGAATAAACGGACCAGACTATGATGATTCCCAACCTCCCTGGCACGCCCTGATCAATTTTTGGCCCACGGCACCCCAAACCCCGGGGCCACCCCCGAAACCATAGGCTATAGCAACCGATTTGGCCCAAAACTGGTACGTTCGCACCGTTTTGCCCGTTTGACCACCCAAATGGACTCGAATAAATAAATGGACCATACTGGGATGATATCCAACTTCCCTGGCACGCCCCAATCAATTTTCAGTCCACGACACCCTCGAACCCTAGGCCTACCCCCATAACGGTGGGCTATAGCACTCTGATTTGACCCGAAAATGCCCCATTCGTGCTGTTTTACTCGTTTGACCAATGAAATATCCATGAATAAACAAACAGACCATACTAGGTTGATCCAAACCTCCCTAGCATGCCTCAGTCTATTTTTTTCCCACGGCACCCCCAAATCCCTGGCCCACCCCCGAAACCGTGTGTTATAGCACATCAATGTGGCCCAAAAATGGCCCATTTGCGATGTTTCGCCCGTTTCACCACCCAAATGTCCTCGAATAAAAAAACAAACCACACTGGGATGATCCCAAACCTCCATAGTATGCCCCGGTGGATTTTTCATCGACGGCACCCCCAGACCCTAGGACCACCCCTGAAATTGTGGGCTATAGCACACTGATTTAGCCCGAAAATGCCCTGTTCACGTCATTTCACCCATTTGACCACCCAAATGGCCTCTAATAAATAAATGAACCAAAATGGGATGATCCCCAAACTCCCTGGCATGCCCCGATTGATTTTCAGGCCACGGCATCCCCGGACCCCGGGTCCACCCCCAAAACCATGGGCTATAGAGTACCAATTTAGCCCGAAAATGCCTCGTTCGTGCGGTTTTGCTCGTTTGATGACCCAGATGGCCTCGAATGAATAAACGAAACACACTAGGATGATACCCAACCTCCCTGGCGTGCATCGATCGATTTTAGCCAACGACACCCCCAGACCCCGAGTGCACTTACAAAACTGTGGGCCATAGCACACCAATTTAGCCTAAAAATGCCCCGTTCGTGCTGTTTTGCCCGTTTGACCACTAAAATAGCCTCGAATAAATAAAAGGACCATACTGGGATGATCCCCAACCTCCCTGGGATGCCCTAGTATATTTTTGGCCCATAAAACCCTTGAATATCGAGCCCAAACCCAAAACCGTGGGTTATAGCACATCAATTTGGCCCTAAAATGCACCGTTCACCCTGTTTCACACGTTTAACCTCACAAATGGCCTTGAATAAATAAACGAACAACACTGGGATGATCCCCAACCTCCCTGGCACACCTCAATCAAATTTTGGCCCACGACACCCTCGAACCTCCGCCCATCCCAAAAACTGTGGTTTATAGCACATTGATTTGGCCCGAAAATGCCCCGTTTCACTTGTTTGACCATCCAAATGGCCTCGAATAAATAAATGGACCACACTGGGATGATCCCCAACCACCTGGCAAGCCCCAGTCAATTTTCAGCCCACGGCACCTTCGAGCCCCGGGCCCACCCCAAAACCGTGGGCTATAGCTCACCAATTTAGCCTGAAAATGCCCCATTCATGTCGTTTCTCCCATTTGACCACCCAAATGGTCTCATATAAATAAATGGACAACACTGGGACGATCCCTAACCTCCAAGGCATGCCCCAGTCAATTTTCAGCCTATGCTCCACTGGACCTCGAGCCCACCCCTAAAACTGTAGGCTATGGCATACCGATTTGGCCGGAAATAGCCCCATTCTCGCCGTTTTACCCATTTGGCAACCGAAATGGCCTCAAATAAATAAACAAACCATACTGGGATGATTTCCAACCTCCCTGGCATGCCCTAGTCAATTTTTGGCCCACGTCACCCTCGAACCCCGGCCCCACCCCAAAACCGTGGGCTATAGCACATCGATTTGGCCCGAAAATGCCCTATTTGCATTATTTTGCCCATTTGACCACCCAAATGACCTCAAATAAATAAATCGACAACACTGGGATGATCCTTATCCCCCTAGCACGGCCCGATCAATTTTTGACCCATGGAACCCACGAGCCCACACCTAAAACCGTTGGCTATTGCACACCAATTTACCCCAAAATGCCCCATTCGCACTGTTTTAGCCGATCGACCCCCCAAAAGGCCTCAAAAAAATAAACAAACCATACTAGGATGATCCCCAACCTCCTTGGCATGCCTCGATCAATTTTTGGCGCATGGCACCCCCAACCCCGAGCCCACCCCCAAAACCATAGGCTATGGTACACCAATTTAACTAGCCAAAATAGCCTTTAATGAATAAATGAACCACACTGGGATGATCCCCAACCTCCCTGGTATGCCCCGGCCCCACCCCCTAAACCGTGGGCTATAGTATATCGATTTAGCTCGAAAATGCCCCATTCGGTTTGTTCCGCCCATTTGACCACCAAAATGGCATCAAATAAAAGAACGGACCATACTGGGATTATCCTCAACCCCCTGGAATGGATCAATTGATTTTTGGCTCATGGCACCTCCAGACCCAAGGCCCACCCCAAAAACCGTGGGCTATAGCACACCGATTTGGCTAAAAAATGCCTCGTTCGCATTGTTTTGCCTGTTGGACCACCCAAATGGCCTTGAATAAATAAACGGCCCACACTAAGATGATCCCCAACCTCCCTGGCATACCCCGAATAATTTTTGGCCCACGACACCCCAGAACCCCTAGCCCACCCCCAAAACCGTGGCCTATAGCACATCGATTTAACCATCCAAATGGTATCGAATAAATAAACGGACTATACTGGGATGATACCCAACCTCCTTGGCACGCCTCAATCGATTTTTAGCCTACTGCACCCCCGGACCCTAGTCCCACCCCCAAAAATGCGAGCTATAGCATAACGATTTGGCCTGAAAATGCCCCGTTCGCGCTATTTTGCCCGTTTGACCACCCAAATGGTGTCGAATAAATAAACGGACCACACTGGGATGATTTCCAACCTCTCTGTCATGCTCTGGTTAGCCTACGGTACCCCCAAACGTCGGGCCCACCCCCTAAACCATGAGCATAACACACTGATTTCGCTCGAAAATATCCTATTCTCGTCATTTAATCCGTTTGACCACCCAAATAGCCTCAAATAAATAAATGGACCATACTAGGATGATCCCCAACCTCCCTGGAATGGCCTGGAAGATTTTTTGCCCATGTCACCCCCGAACCCCAAGCCCACCTCTAAGATCGTTTTGCCCGTTTGACAACCCAAATGGCTTCGAATAAATAAACGAACCATACTGGGATGATCTCCAACCTCCTTGGGATGCCCCGTTCGATTTTCAGCCCACAGCTCTCCCAAACCCCAAGCCCACCCTCTTAACCATGTGCTATAGCACATCGATTTAGCCTAAAAAATCCCCGTTCACGCTGTTTCACCCATTTGACCACCCAAATAGCCTCAAATAAATAAATGGACCACACTAGGAAAATCCCCAACCTCCTTGGCATGACTCAATCGATTTTCTACTCATGGCACCCCCAAACCTCAGGCCCACCTCCAAAACTGTAGGCTATAGCACACCGATTTGGCCCAAAAATGACTGGTTCATGCTGTTTTGCCTATTTGACCACCCAAATATTTTTGAATAAATAAATGGACCACACTGGAATAATCCCCAACCTCTCTGACACTCCTTGGTCGACTTTCGGCCCATGAAACCTCTGGACCCTAGGAACACCACCGAAACTGTAGGCTATAGAACATCGATTTGGCCCAAAAATGCTCCGTTTGCACCGTTTGACAACCCAATTGGCCTCGAATAATAAACCGACAACACTGGGACGATCCCAACCTCCCTGGCATACCTCCATCTATTTTTCATCCACGGCACCCCCGAACCTGGGGCCCACCCCTAAAACTTTGGGCATAGCACACCGATTTGTCCAAAAAATGCCCCGTTCATGCCGTTTTTCCCGTTTGACCACATAAAAGGCCTCGAATAAATAAATGGACAATACTGGGATGATCCCCACCCTCCTTAGCATGCCCCGATCAACTTTTGGCCCATGGCACCCCCAAAACCGAGCCAACCCCCAAAACCGTGGGCTATATATCACACCAATTTAGCCCGAAAATGCCCCGTTTGCATCATTTCTCTCGTTTGACCACCCAAATGGCCTCGAATAAATAAATGGACCACACTAGGACGATCCCCAACCTCCATGGCATGCCCCGATCGATTTTCAACCCACTACACCCTAGAACTAGGGCCCACCCCCAAAATCGTAGGCTATAGCACACCAATTTAGCTTGAAAATGCCTCGTTCGCACTGTTTTGCCCATTTGACCACCCAAATAGCCCCGAATAAATAAAAGGACCACATTGGGATGATCTCCAACCTACCTAGCATGCCCCGATTGATTTTAGGTTGACGGTAACCCAGAACCTGAGTCCGCCCCCTAAACTGTGGGCTGTAGAACACCGATGTAGCTCAAAAATGCCCCGTTTGTGTTGTTTTGCCCGTCTTACCACCCCAATAGCCTCGGATAAATAAACGAACCACACTGGGAAGATCCCCAACCTCCTTAGCACGCCCCATCGAATTTTTTCATACGGCACCCCTGAACCCTAGGCCCATCCCCAAAACTATGGGTATTGCACACCGATTTTGCTCGAAAATGCCCCGTTTCTGCCATTTCGTCCATTTAACCACCCAAATAGCCTTGAATAAAAAATGGACCATACTGGGATGATACTCAACCTCCCTTCCATGCCTCGATCAATTTTCAGCCCACATCACCCTCGGACCCTAGGTCCACCCCCAAAACTGTGGGCTATAGCACACTGTTTTAGCCTGAAAATGCCTTATTCGTACCGTTTCGCCCGTTTGACAATCCAAATATCCTTGAATATATAAATGGACCATAATGGGATGACCCCTAACCTCCCTGGTATGCCTCGGTTGATTTTTGACCCACGGCACCCCCGAACCCTAGGCCCACCCCCAAAACCGTGGGCTATAACACACTGATTTGGCCCAAAAATGCCCTGTTCCCATTGTTTCCCCTGTTTAACCACCCAAATGGACTTGAATAAATAAATTGACCATAATTGGATGATCCCAAACCTCCCTGGCATACCCCGGTCGATTTTGGGCCAACGGGACCCCCGATCCCCTTGCCCACCCCAAAACCGTTGGCTATAGCACATCGATTTAGCTCGAAAATGCCCCGTTCTTGCCATTTTCCTGTTTGACCACCCATATGGCCTCAAATAAATAAATGGACCATACTGGGATGATCCCCAACCACCCTGGCACGCCCCAATCAATTTTTGGCCCACGGCACACCCAGACCTTAGGCCTAACCCTAAAACCGTGGGCATAGCACACCAATTTGGCCCCAAAATAGCCCGTTCATGCGGTTTCACCTGTTTTACCACCCAAATGGCCTCGAATAAATAAACAGACCACACTGGGATGATCCTTAAGCTCCCTGGCATGCCTCGATTGACTTTTGGGACACGGCACCCCCGAACCCCAGGCCCACCCCCAAAATCGTGGGCTATAGCACACTAATTTAGCCCAAAAATGCCCTGTTCGTACCATTTCACCCATTTGACCACCCAAATGGCTTTGAATAAATAAACGGACAACACTAGGATGATCCCCAACCTCCTTGGTATGCCTCAGTCAATTTTCAGCCCACGGCATCCCCAGACCCAGGGCCCACCCCCAAAACCGTGGGTTATAGCACATCGATTTAGCCCAAAAATGCCCCATTCTTACCGTTTTGCCTGTTTGACTACCCAAATAACCTCGAATAAATATATGGACCATACTCAAACGATCTCTCCTTGTAGATTTTCTGCCTATGGCACCCTTGGACCCCGGACCCACCTCCGAGACAGTAGGGTATAGCACACCTATTTAGCCCGAAAATTCTCGGTTTGCTCTGTTTTTCTCGTTTGACCAGCCAAATGGCTTTGAATATATAAACGGACCACACTGGGATAAACCCCAACCTCCTTGGTATGCCCCAATCAATTTTATTTTTTTCCTACGGCTCTCTCGGTCCCGGGCCCACCCCCTAAACTGTGGGCCAGAAAATGCCCCGTTCGCACCGTTTCACCCGTTTGACCACCCAAATAGCCTCAAATAAATAAATGGACCACATTAGGACGATTCCCAACCTCTCTAGCATGCCTCGGTCAATTTTTTTCTGTCCATAGCACCTTCAAACCCTGGACCCACCCCCAAAATCATAGGCTATAGTATACCAATTTTGCCTGAAAATGATCAGTTTGCGCCGTTTTACTTGTTTGACCACCTAGATGGCTTCGAATAAATAAACGAACCACACTGGGACGATCCCCAACCTCCCTGACACATCTTGGTCAACTTTTGTCACACGAAACCTCCGGACCCCAGGCCCACCCCGAAACTGTGGGCAATAGAACACCAATTTGGCCTGAAAATGCTTCTTTTGTGCCGTTTCACCTGTTGGACAGCCCAATTGGCCTTGAATAATAAACCAACCACAATGGGATGATCCCCAAACTCCCTGGCATTCTTTCATTGATTTTCAACTGGCGACACCCTCAAACCCCGAGCCCAACCCGAAACCGTGGGCATAGCACACCGATTTGGCCCGAAAATGCCCCGTTCGTGCAGTTTCGCCCACTTGACAACCCAAACGTCCTCAAATAAATAAATAGACGATAACGAGATGATCCCCAACCTCCCTGGAATACCCCAATCGGCTTTTGGACCACGACACTGTCACGCCCCAAATCCTATTAAGGCGGACTGGCACCCGTTGCCGGTAAGGCTCGGGAGAACCAACCTGTAGCAATACATTACCTATGAACATTATAAGTTCCCTTCATACTAAC
>JAPEIP010000009.1:4878361-4888745 GCA_026120095.1 Capsicum chinense
CGATATATTTTGAAAATGCCCCATTCATGCCGTTTTGCCTGTTTGACCACCCAAATGGCCTCAAATAAATAAACGACCCACATTGGGATGATCCCCAACCTCCCTGGCATGCCCCGATTGATTTTTCGCCCAAGGCACCCCCGCACCTCGAGCCTACCCCCGAACCCATGGGCATAGCACACCGATTTGGCCTGAAAATACCCCATTCATGCCGTTTACCTGTTTAACCACCCAAATGGCCTCAAATAAATAAATGGTCCACATTTAGACGATCCCAAACATACCTGGTATGCCTCGATCAATTATTGGACGATGGTACCCTCGAACCCCCGAGCCCATTCCCAAAACCATGGGCTATAGCACATCGATATACTTTAAAATTGCCCCATTCATGCCGTTTTGCCTGTTTAACCACCCAAATGGCCTCAAATAATTAAACAGAACACACTGGGATGATCCCAAACCTCCCAAGCATGCCCCGATCAAATTTTCACCCATGGCACCCCTGTTCCTCGAGCCTACCCCCAAAACTGTGGGCATAGCACACCGATTTAGCCCTGAAATGCCCCATTCATATTGTTTTGCGCGTTTGACCACCCAAATGGCCTCGAATAAATAAATGGACCACACTGGGGTGATCCCCAACCTCCCTGGCATTCCCCGATCTACTTTTGGCCCACGACACCCCCGGACCCTGGGCCCACCCTCGAAATTGTGCATTATAGCACACTGATTTATCCCAAAAATGCTCCGTTTGCACTTTTTCGCCCGTTTGACCACCCAAATGGCCTCAAACGAAAAAACGGACCACACTAGGACGATCCCCAACCTCCCTTGCACACCTCAGTCAATTTTTGGCCCATGGTACACCCAAAACCATGGGCTATAGCACATCGATTTAGCTCGAAAATACCCCATTCTCGCTGTTTTGCCCATTTGACCACCCAAATGGCCTCAAATAAATAAACACACCACATTGGGATAATCTCCAACCTACCTGGCTGGCCCAGATTAATTTTAGGCTGACGATACCCCAGACCCTAGGTTCACCCCCAAAACCGTGGGCTATAGCACACTAATTTGGCCCGAAAATTCCCCGTTCGAGATATTTTGCCCGTTTAACCACCCAAATAGACTCGAATAAATAGAAGAACAACACTAGGAGGATCCCCAACCTCCCTAGCATGCCTTGGTAGACTTTCAGCCCATGAAACCCCAGGTCCACCCCAAAACGATGGGCATAACACACCGATTAGACTCGAAAATGCCCCATTTGTGCCGTTTTGCCCGTTTGACCACCCAAATAGCCTCGAATAAATATACAAACCACACTGGGATGATTCACAACCTCCCTGGAATGCCCCGGTCGATTTTGAGACAACGACACCCCCAGACCCCAGCCAACCCTGGGCATAGCACACTAATTTAGCCTGAAAATGCCCCGTCCGCGTCGTTTCGCACGTTTAACCACCCAAATGGCCAACACTGGGATGATTCCCAACCTTCTTGGCATACCACGGTCAAATTTTGGCTCACGACAGCCCCGGACCCCAGGCCCACCCCTAAAACCGTGGGCTATAGAATATCAATTTAGCCCCGGTTATGCCGTTTCGCCCATTTGACCACCCAAATGGCCTCAAATAACTAAATAGACCACACTAAGACGATGCCAAACCTACATAGCATGCCACAATTGATTTTTGCCTCACGGCACTCCCGGACCCCGGGCTACCCTCGAAACCATTGGCTATAGCACACTAATTGAGCCTGAAAATACCCCGTTTGCGCTGTTTCACACGTTTGACCACTGAAATGGACTCGAATAATTAAACGGACCATACTAGGATAATCTCTAACCTCCCTGGCATGCCTCAATCGATTTTGGGCCAATGACACACCAAACCCTTGGCCTACCCCCAAAATCATGGGCAATAGCACTCCGATTTAACTCGAAAATGCTCTGTTCCTGCCGTTTCTCTGGTTTGACCACCCAAATGGCCTCAAATAAATAAACGGACCATACTAGGATGATCCCCAACCTCCCTTTCATGCCTCGGTTGATTTTTGACCCATGAAACCCTCGGACCCTAGGCCTACCCCTAAAACCGTCGGCACTGCACACTGATTAGGCCCGAAAATGCCCCGTTCCCGTTGTTTCGCTCGTTTGACAACCCAAATATCCTCAGATAAATAAACAGACTACATTGGGATGATCCCCAACCTCCCTGGCATGCCCCGATCATCTTTTGGCCCAAGGCTCCCTTGAACCTGGGCCTATCCTAAAACTGTGGGCAGCACACTGATTTGGCCCAAAAATGCCCCGTTCGCGCTGTTTTACCCATTTGACCACCTAAATGGCCTAGAATAAATAAAAGGACCACACTAGATGATCCCCAACCTCCATGGCATGCCCCAGTCAATTTTTGGCCCACGACACCCCGGACCCTGGGCCCACCCCCAAAATTGTGGGCTATAGCATATCGAATTAACCCGAAAATCCCCCCATTTGCACTGTTTCGCCCATTTGACCACCTAAATAGCCTCGAGTAAATAAAAGGACCATACTAGGAAGATCAACTACCTCCCTACAATACCCTAGATAATTTTTGGCCCACGTCACCCCAAAATCGTGGGCTATAGCACATCGATTTAGCTCAAAAATACCCTGTTCTCACCGTTTTGCCCGTTTGACCACTCAAATGGCCTCGAATAAATAAACGCACCATATTGGGATGATCTCCAACCTACCTAGCATGCCACGATAAATTTTAGGCTGATGATACCCCCGGACCCCGACCCACGCATTAAACTGTGAGCTATAGCATACCGATTTGGCCCAAAAATGCCCTGTTCGTATCGTTTTGCCCGTTTGACCATCCAAATAGCCTCAATTAAATAAATGGATCAAACTGGGATGATGCCCAACATCCCTGGCATACCCCGGTAGACTTTCAGCATACGACACCTCGGGCCCACCCCAAAATGATGGGCATAGCACACCGATTTAGCCTGAAAATACCCTCTTCGTGCCGTGTTACCCGTTTGACCACCAAAATATCCTCGAATAAATAAACAGACCACACTGGGACAATCCCCAACCTCTCTGGCATGCCTCGGTCAATTTTCAGACAACGACACCCCTGGACACCAGGCCCCCCTAAACTGTGGGCATAGCTCACCGATTTAGCCCAAAAATGCCCCATCCATGCCATTTTGCCCATTTGACCACCCAAATGGCCTCGAATAAATAAATGGAACATACTGGGACAATCCCTAACCTCCCTGGCATGCCTCGGTTGATTTTGGGCGAACGACACACCTGAAACCCGAGCCCACCCCCAAAATTGTGGGCAATAGCACTCCGATTTAGCTCAAAAATGCTCCGTTCCTACTGTTTCTCTCGTTTGACCACCCAAATGGCCACAAATAAATATAACGGCCATACTAGGATGATCCCCAACCTCCCTAGAATGCACCGATTGATTTTTGGCCCACGGCACCCCCAGACCCTGGGCCTACCCCCAAAACCGTGGCCATAGCACACCGATTAGGCCCGAAAATGCCCTGTTCCCGTTGTTTCGCCCGTTTGACAACCCCAATATCCTCAGATAAATAAACAGACTAAAATAGGATGATCCCAACCTTCATGGCATGCCCGATCGTCTTTTGGCTCACGGCTCCCTCAGAACCTGGGCCCACGCTGACACCGTGGGCAGCGCACTGATTTGGCCTAAAAATGCATTATTCGCGCTGTTTTGCCTATTTGACCACCCAAATGGCCTTGAATAAATAAACGGACCACACTGGATGATCCCCAACCACCCTGGCATGCCCCGATCAATTTTCAGCCCACGGCACCCCCGAACCCTGGGCCCACCCTCAAAACTTTGGGCTATATAGCACATCGATATAGCTCGAAAATGCTCCATTCACATTGTTTTTCTCGTTTGACCACTCAAATAGCCTCGAATAAATAAAAAGACCACACTAGGACGATCCCCTACCTCCCCGGCGCATCTCAGTTAATTTTTGGCCTATGATACCCCAAAAACCGTGGGCTATAGAACATCGATTAAGTCAAAAAATACCCTGTTCTCACCATTTCACCCGTTTGACCACCCAAATGGCCTCGAATTAATAAACGCACCACATTGGGATGATCTCCAACCTACCTGTCACTCCCCGATCAATTTTAGGCCAACGATACCCCCGGACCCAGGCCCACCCCTAAAATCGTGGGCTATAGCACACTGAGTTGGCCCGAAAATGCCCCGTTCACATTGTTTTACCCATTTGACCACCCAAATAGCCTCGAATCAATAAATGGACCACACTGGGAGGATCCCCAACCTTCCTTACAAGCTCCGGTAGACTTTCGGCCTATGACACCCCGGGCCTACCCCAAAATAATGTGCATCGTACATCGATTTGGCCCGAAAATACCCCGTTTGTGCCGTTTTGCCTGTTTGACCACCCAAATAGCCTTGAATAAATAAACAGACCATACTAGGATGATCCCCAACCTCCTTGGCACGCCCCGGTCAATTTTCAAATAACAACAACCCCGGACCCCAGGCCCACGCCTAAATCGTGGGCATAGCTCATCGATTTAGCCCGAAAATGTCCCGTCCGTACTGTTTCGCCCGTTTGACCACCCAAATGGCCTCGAATAAATATACGGACCACACTGGGATGATCTCCAACCTCCTTGGCATGGCCCGGTCAACTTTCGGCCTTTAACAACCCCGGACCCCAGGCCCATCCCTAAAACCGTAGGTTATAGCACATCGATTTGGCCTAAAAATGCCGCATTCGCGTCGTTTCACCCGTTTGACAATCGAATTGGCCTCAAATAATAAACGGAGCACACGGGGATGATCCAAACCTCCCTGGCATGCACCGGTCAATTTTTGGCCTAAAACACCCCTGGACCTCGAGCCCACCCCTAAAACCGTAGGCTATAGCACACTAATTTAGCCCAAAAATGCCCCGTTCGTGCTGTTTCTCCAGTTTACCACCCAAATAGCCTCAAATAAATAAACGGACCACACTGGGATGATCCCCAACCTCCCTAGCATGCCCCGATTGACTTTTGGCCCACAACCTCCTGAACCCCGAGCCTACCTCCAAAATTGTCGGCTATAGCACACCGATTTTGCCTTAAATTGCCCTGTTTGCATCATTTCGCACGTTTTACCACCCAAATGGCCTCGAATAAATAAACGAACCATACTGGGACGATGCCAAACCTAACTGGCATGCTCCAAATAATTTTTGGATCACGGCACCCTTGGAGCCCTGATCCAGCCCCGAAACCATAGGATGTAGCACACCAATTGGGCCTAAAAATGCCTCATTTGCGCCATTTCGCACGTTTGACCACCAAAATGGCCTCGAATAAATAAACGGACCACACTGGGACAATCTCCAACCTCCCTGGCATGCCCCAATTAATTTTGGGCCCAAACACCTATGGACCCCGAGTCCACCCCCAAAATTGTAGGCAATAGCACTCCGATTTGGCTCGAAAATGCTCCGTTCCTGCCGTTTCTCCCATTTGACCAGCCAAATAGCCTCAATTAAATAAACGGACTACACTGGGATGATCCCCAACCTCCCTGGCACACCGCAGTCAATTTTTGGCCCACGGCATCCCCGAACCCTGAGCCTACCCCCAAAACTGTGGGTATAGCACACCGATTAGGCCTGAAAATGCCCCATTCATGTTATTTCTCCTGTTTGACCACCCAAAACTGTGGGCTACAGCACACCGATTTGGCCTAAAAAATGCCCAATTCGAGCTGTTTTGCCTGTTTAACCACCCAAATGACCTCGAATAATTAAACGGACCACACTGGATGATCCCTAACCGTCCTGGCACGCCTCGATCGTCTTTCAGCCCACGACACCCTCGGACCCCAGGCCCACCCCTAAAATTGTGGGCTACAGCATATAGATTTGGCACGAAAATGACCTGTTGACATCGTTTTTTCCATTTGACCACCTAAATATCCTCAAATAAATGAACGGACTATACTAGGATGATCCCCAACCTTCCTGGCACGCCCCGGTCGACTTTTGGTCCACGGCACCCTCGGACCCTTGGTCCACCCCCAAAACCATGGGTTGTAGCACACCGATTGGGCCCAAAAATATCCCGTTCACGCTGTTTCACACCTTTAACCACCCAAAGGGCCTCGAATAAATAAACGGACTACACTGGGATAATACCCAACCTCCCTGGCGTGCCCCAATAGTTTTTGGGCCCATGATACTCTCGGACCCCAGGCCCACCCCCAAAATCATGGGAAATAGCACTGCGATTTGACTCAAAAATGCTCCGTTCCTGCCGTTTCGATCGTTTGACCACCCAAATAGCCTCGAATAAATAAATGGACAACACTGTGATGATCCCAACCTCCCTGGCATACCCCGGTTAATTTTCAGCTCACGACATCGTGGAACCCGGGCCCACTCCTGAAACCATGGGCTATAGCACACCGATTTGGCCCAAAAATGCCCCGTTCATGCTGTTTCAACCATTTAACCACTCAAATGGCCTCTAATAAATAAACGGACCACATTTGGATCATACCAAACTTTCATGGCATGCCTCGATCGATTTTTGGCCAATAGTACCCTCGGACCCCGAGCCTATCCCCAAAACTGTGGGTTATTAGCACATTGATTTTGTTCGAAAATGACCCGTTCGTACCGTTTTGACTGTTCGACCACCCAAATTGCCTCGAATAAATTAACGGACCACAATGGAATAATCCCCAACCTACCTGGCATGCCCCAGTAGATTATTTGGCCTATGGCACCCTCAGACCACGGGCTCACCCCCAAAACCATGGGCATAGCACACCGATTTGGCCCCAAAATGCCCCGTTTGCATCGTTTTACCCGTTTGACCACCCAAATGGCCTTAAATAAATAAATGGAACACACTGGGATTATCCCCAACCTCCCTGACATGCCCCGATCGACATTCGGCCCACGACACCCTCAGAACTCGGGCCCACCTCCGAAACCATAGGCTATAGCAATCCCCAAAATGCCTCGTTCACACTGTTTCACCCGTTTGACCACCCAAATGGCCTCGAATAAATAAACGGACCATAACAGGATGATCCCCCACCTCCCTAGCATGCCCTGGTTAATTTTTGGCCCACGGCACCCCCGAACCTCGGGCCTACCCCCAAAAGTATAGGCTACAACACATCGATTTAGTCTAAAAAATACCCCGTTCTCACCAGTTTGCCCGTTTGACCACCCAAATGGCCTCGAATAAATAAATGGACCACATTGGGATAATCTCCAACCTATCGTGCTCGTCCCAATCAATTTTAGGCCGACGATACCTCAAGACCCCAGGCCCACCCCCAAAACCATGGGTTATAGCACACTGATTTGGCCCAAAAATGCCTCATATGTACCGTTTTGCCTGTTTGACCACTTAAATAGCCTCGAATAAATAAACAGACCACACTGGAATGATCCTCAACCCCCCTGACATGCCCCAATTATTTTTCGCCCATAGGACCCCCGTACCCTGGAGCCACCCATATAAACACATTCTATAGCACACTGATTTGGCCCGAAAATGCCCTATTCGCGTCGTTTTGCCTATTTAACCACCCAAATGGCCTAAATAAATGAACCACACTAGGATAGTCCCCAGCCTCCCTGGCATGCCCTGGTCGATTTTCGACCCACAGCACCCCCGGACCCTAGGTCCACCCCCAAAACTGTGGGCTATAGCACATCGGTTTGGTCCAAAAATTCCCCGTTTGTGGTATTTCACCCGTTCGACCACCCAAATAGCCTCGATTAAATAAATGGACCACACTGAGATGATGCCCAACCTCCCTAGCATGCCCCGATCGATTTTTGACCCACGGTACACCTGAAACCCGGGCCCACCCCCAAAACCATGGAACATAGCATACTAATTTGGCCTGAAAATGCCCCGTTCACACCGTTTTGCTTCGTTTGACCACCCAAATAACGTCGAATAAATAAACGGACCACACTAGGACGATCCCCAACCTCCCTAGCACGCCTCAGTCAATTTTTGGCCCACGACACTCCTGGACCCCAGAACCACCCACAAAACCGTAGGCATACCACACTAATTTAGCCCAAAAATGCCCCGTTCACTCCGTTTTGCCTGTTTGACCACCCAAATGGCCTCAAATAAATAAATGGACCATACTGTGATGATACTCAACCCCCCTAGGATGCCCTTATCGACTTTCGGCCCACGACACCCTCGAACCCCGAACCCACCCCCTAAACCGTGAGCTATAGAACACCGATTTAGCTTGAAAATGCACCGTTCGCGTTGTTTCACATGTTTCACCACCCAAATGGTCTTAACTAAATAAATGGACCACACTAGGACGATCCCCACCCTCCCTGGCATGCCCCGGTTAATTTTTCACCCATGGCACCATAGAACCCCAGCCCATCCCCAAAACCATGGGCTATAGCACACCGATTTTGCCCAAAAATGTCCCGTTCCTGCCATTTTACCCGTTTGACAGCCCAAATACCCTCAAATAAAAAATAGACCTCACTAGGATGATCACCTACCTCCCTAGAATACCTTGGTTAATTTTTGGCCCACGGCACCCCCGGACCCTGGGCCCACCCCTAAAACCGTGGGCTGTAGCACACTAATTTGGCTAAAAAAATTATCGTTCGCGTCGTTTTGCCCATTTGACCACCCAATTAGCCTCAAAAAATTAAATGAATCATACTGGACTGGTTGATTTTCGGCCCACAGCACCCTCGAACCCTGGGCCCACCCCTGAAACCATGGGCTATAACACACCAATTTGGCTAAAAAATGCCCCGTTTGTGCCATTTTGCGCGTTTGACCACTTTGGCTCGAAAATGGCCCATTTCCGCCGTTTAACCAATTTGACCACCTAAATAGCCTCAAATATATAAACGAAATTTACTGGGATGATCCCCAACTTCACTGGCATGCTTCGATCGGTTTTCAACCAACAGAACCCCCAGACCCTGGGCCCACCCCTGAAACCGTAGGCGATAGCAAACCTATTTGACCCAAAAATGCCCCATTCACGTTGTTTCGCCCGTTTGACCACCCAAATTGCCTCGAATAAATAAATAGACCATACTAGGACAATCCCCATCCTCTATAGCCTATCTCGGTTGATTTTTGGTCCATGGTACTCTCGGACCCCGGGCCCACCCCCAAAATCATTGGCATAGCACACCGATTTAGCCTAAAAATGCCTCATTCACGTTGTATTGCCTGTTTGACCGCCCAAATGGCCCAAATAAATAAACTAACCATACTGGGATGATCCACAACCTCCCTAGCATGGACCGATTGGCTTTTGGCCCACGGCACCCTCGAACCCCGAGCCTACTCCTAAAAATGCAGGTTATAGCACACCGATTTAGCCCAAAAATCCCCATTCACATAATTTTGCCTGTTTGACCACCCAAATAGCATCGAATAAATAAACAGACCACACTAGGACTTTCCCCAACCTCCCTAGCACGCCCCGGTCGATTTTTCGACCAACGACACCCTCGAACCCCGGGTCTACCCCCCAAAACCATATGGTATAGCACACTGATTTGACTCAAAAATATCTGTAACACCCCATTTTCAAGTACGTGTATTGGCGTATTCAAGTACATGTATTGGTCTTATTTATATGGAATTAATTTTTGTATTTTATTTATATCAGAATTTGCCCGTTGATGGTTCCATACGAAGGTTATTAAATAAGCTTTCCAATGATATAAATATTTCTAAAAATGGATAGGTTTCAGATATAATCTAGCATGTTCAAAACTATAAAATGGTGGCCGGGATATTTGGGAATAGTAAATGTACAGGAAAATTTCTTGCACACAAACTACTGAGGCCAGCCGAATTTTTGGGTCAACTTTAAACAGTCATAACTCCCTTAATATAATGAACTGGGAGAGATTTCACCTATTAAAAGAAATATCTTTGAGTCTTATTTCCAATGCCATTGGTTTCATCCAAATTCAACGTCTAAGTAAGGAGTTATACTTGTTTTACTTCAGCCTATCAAAATTGATTTTTAGGGTCAACTTCACATGACCATAACTCCTTGTACAGGGCGAACTGGGTGGCCTACTTTATATGAAATGAAAGCCCTTTGAATTATCCTTCCAAAGATACCAATTTTACCCAAATCCGATATCAAAGAAAAGATTTATAGTCGATATACTTTAGCTTATCAAAACAGTCCACCAAAGGACAGATTTGACATTATTTAAATTTTAAAGGCATTTTGGTCATTTCCTATTATATTATGGACGGGAATATGTGTATATATACATGTATATGAGTTCAAAAACTCATTTT
>JAPEIP010000009.1:4940399-4955153 GCA_026120095.1 Capsicum chinense
ACAGACCACACTGGGATAATCCTGAACCTCCCTAGCATGCCCCGATCAATTTTCAGCCCACGGCACCCCCAGACCCCAGGCCCACCCCCCAAAGCGTGTACTATAGCACACCAATTTAGCTTGAAAATGCCCAGTTCATGCTATTTCGCTCGTTTGACCACACAATTAGCCACAAATAAATAAACGGACCACATAGAGATAATCCTCAACCTCCATGGCATACCTCGATTGATTTTTGGCTGATGACACCCCCAGACCTCAGGCCCACCCCTGAAATCGTAGGCTATAGCACACCGATTTGGCCTAAAAATACCTCGTTTGTGCTATTTCTCCTGTCTGACCATCCAAATAGCCTCAAACAGATAAACAAACCATACTGGGACAATCCCCAACCTTTCTGGTATGCCCCGATCGATTTTCGGACCACATCATCCCCGGACCCGGGCCCACTCCCAAAATCGTGGGCAGTAGCACACCAATTTAGCTCGAAAATGCCTCATTCGCATTGTTTTACTCGTTTGACCTTCCAAATAGCATCGAATAAATAAACAGACCACACAGAGTTGATCCCCAACCTCCCTAGCATGCCCCGATCTATTTTTGGTCCACACCACCCTGGACACTGGGCCTACCCCCAAAACTGTGGGCCATAGCACACGATTTGGCTAAAAAATGCCTAGTTTTTGCTTTTTTGCCTATTTGAACAAACAAATGGCCTCGAATAAATAAACAGACCACACAGGGATGATCCCCAACCTCCCTGGTATGCCTCGGTTAATTTTTGGCCCACAACACCCTCGAAACCCGAGCGCACCGCAAAACTGTGGGTTATAGCACATTGATTTGGCCCAAAAGTGCCCCATCCGTGTCGTTTTGCCCGTTGGACCACCCAAATGGCCTCGAATAAATAAAAAAACCACACAGGGATGATCCCTAACCTCCCTATCATGCCTCAGTTAATTTTAGGCCCACAGAACACCTGGACCCCGGGTCCACCCCCAAAATCGTGGGCTATAGCACACCGATTTGGCTCGAAAATGCTTCGTTCGTGCCGTTTTGCCCATTTGACATCCAAATGGCCTCGAATAAATAAACAGACCATACTAGGACGAACACCAACTTCCTTTCCATGCCCCGATCGATTTTAGACTCATGGAACCACCGAACCCTGGGGCCACCCCTGAAACCGTTGGCTATATCACACCGATTTAGTCCAAAAATGCCCCGTTCATGCTGTTTTACCTATTTGACCACCCAAATAGCCTCGAATAAATAAATGGACCATACAGGGATAATCCTTAACTTGCCTAGCATGCCCCTATAGATTTTCAGCCCACGACACCCCCGGACACCTAGCCCACGCCTGAAACCGTGGGCCATAGAACATAATTTGGTCCAAAAATTCCCCAATTACACTATTTTTTCCTATTTGACTACCCAAATGGCCTCGAATAAATAAGTTGACCACACTGGGAAGATACCCAACCTCCTTGGCACGCTGTGATTAATTTTTTGGCCCACATCACCCCCGATACCACCCGCAAAATTGTGGGCTATAGCACACCGAATTAGCTCAAAAATGCCCCGTTTGGGCCGTGTTGCTCGTTGGACCACCCAAATGGCCTCGAATAAATAAACGGACAATACTGGGATGATACCCAACCTCCCTGGCACGCCTCGATCAATTTTCAGCCCACGACACCCCCGGACCCCAGACCCACCCCCAAAACCGTGGGCTATAGCACACCTCTTTGGCCCAAAAATGCCCCGTTCGTGCCGTTTTGCTTGTTTGACCACCCAAATAACCTCGAATAAATAAACGGACCATACTAGGATGATCCCCAACCTCCCTTGCATGCCCCGGTTGATTTTCAGCCCACGACATCCCTAGACCCCTGGCCCACCCCCAAAAGCGTGGGATATCGCACTCTAAATTTGCTTTAAAGTGCCTCGTTCGCTCCGTTTCACCCGTTTGACCACCCAAATGGCCTCTAATAAATAAACGGACCACACAAGTATGATCCCTAACCTCCCAGGCACGCCCTGGTCAATTTTTGGCCGACAACAACCTCGAACCTCGGGCCCACCCCTAAAATTGTGGGCTCTAGTACACCGATATAGCCCGTATGACTACCCAAATAGCCTAGAATAAATAAACATACCATACTAGGATGACCCCCAACCTCCCTGGAATTCCCCAGTAGATATTCAGATGACAGAACCGCCAGACTCCGAGCCCACCCTCTAAACTGTAGGCTATAGCACACCGATTTGGTCCGAAAATGCTCCGCTCGCATTGTTTCTCCCATTTGACCACCAAAATAGCCTTGAATAAATAAACAGACCAGACTGGGATGATCCTCAACTTTTCTGGAGTGCCCCGGTCAATTTTCGGCCCATAGCACCTTCAGACCGTGGGCCTACCCCAAAACTATGGATATAGCACACCAATTTGGCCCAAAAATGCCTCATTCGTCCTGTTTCGCCCGTTTGACCACCTAAATAGACACGAATAAATAAACAGACCACACAAGGACGATCGCCAACATCCTTGGCACGCCTTGGTCAATTTTTGGCCTATGGCACCTACGAACCCCAGGCCCACCCTCAAAACTGTGGGCTATAGCATACCAATTTGGCCCAAAAATGCCCCGTTCGCGCTGTTTCACCCGTTTAACCACCTAATTATCCTAAAATAAATAAACGGACCATACTGGGATGATCCCCAAACTCCCTAGCATGCCCCAATAAATTTTTGGCCCATGATACCCTTGGACCCCGGGCCCACTCCCGAAAAGGTAGGCTATAGCACATCGATATGGCTCAAAAATGCCCCGTTTGTGCTGGTTTGCCTGTTTAACCACCTAATTGGCCTCGAATAAATAAACAGACCACACAGAGATGATCCCCAACCTCCCTGTCATACCCCAGTTGATTTTCAGCGAACGACACCTCCGGACCCTAGGCTCACTCCCGTAATCGCAGGCTATAGCACACTGATTTGGCCTAAAAATGCCCCGTTCACACAGTTTCGACTATCTGACCACCCAAATGGCCTCAAATAAATAAACGGACCTCACTGAAAAGAACCCCAACCTCCCTGGCATGCCTCAATGATTTTTCATGCCATGGAACCCTTGGACCCTGATCCCACCCCTAAAACCGTGTACTATAGGACATTGATTTGGCCTGAAAATGCCCTATTCATGCAATTTTGTCTGTTTGACCACCTAAATGGCCTCGAATAAATAAACATACCATACTAGGATGATCCCCAACCTCCCTGGCACATCCAGATCAATTTTTAGCCCACAGTACCCCCAATCCCTGGGCCCACCCCCAAAACTGTGGGCCATGGCCCATCGATTTGGCCCGAAAATGCCCCATTCATGCCTTTTTGCCCGTTTGACCACCTAAATGGCCTTGAATAAATAAACAGACCACACTGGGATGATCCCCAAACTCCCTGGCATGCCCCAATCAATATTTGTCCTATGGCACCCCCAATCCCCAGTCCCAACCCCGAAACTGAGGGCCATAGCACACGATTTGGCCTAAAAATGCCCCGTTCGCGCTGTTTCACCCGTTTGACACCCAAATGGCCTCGAATTAATAAATAGACTAGATAGGGACGATCCCCAATATCTATAGCATGCCCGGATCAATTTTTGGCCCACAGTACCCCAGGACCCCAAGCCCACCCCTAAAACCGTGGGCTATAGCAAATCAATATCACCGAAAAATACCCTATTCATGCCGTTTTGCCCGTTTGACCACCCAAATAGCCTCAAATAAATAAACAAACCATATTGGGATGATCTCCAACCACCCTAACATGCCTCGGTCAATGTTTGTCCCACAGGACCCTCGGAGCCCGAGCCCACCCCCAAAACCATAGGCTGCACACCGATTTGGCTCAAAAATACCCCGTTGGTGCTGTTTTGCCTGTTTGACCATCCAAATAGCGTAGAATAAATAAACATACTATATTGGGATGATCCTCAACCTCCCTGGAATTCCCCGATCAATTTTTGGCCCATGGTACCCTCGGTCATGGGCCCATCCCAAAAACCGCGGGTCATCACACATGATTTGGCCAAAAAATATACCGTCTGCATTGTTTCACCCATTTGACCACTCAAATGGCCTCGAATAAAAAAATAGACCATACTGGGACTTTCCCCAATCTCCCTAGAGCATCCCGGTAAATATTTGGCCCATAGTATCACAGCACCCCGAGCCCACCCCCGAAACTATGGGCTATAGCAAACCGATATTGATTGAAAAGGCCCCGTTCATTCCGTTTTGCCTGTTTGACCACCCAAATGTCCTCGAATAAATAAAAAAACCATACTAGGATGATCCCTAACCTCCCTGGGACGCTCTGGTTGATTTTTAACCCACGACACCACCAGACCCTGGGCCAACTCCTAAAATCGTGGGCTATAACACACTGATTCGGCATGAAAATGCCCCATTCACGCTGTTTTGCCCGTTAGACTACCCAAATAGCAACGAATAAATAAACGGACCACACTGGGATGATCCCCAACCTCCCTGGCACGCCTCGGACCCCGTACCTACCCCCAATATCGTTGGCTATAGCACACCAATATTGCCTGAAAATGCCCTGTTTGCACCATTTCACCCGTTTGACCACCCAAATGGCCTCGAATAAATAAACAAACCACACTAAGATGATTCCTAACCTTTCAGGCACGCTCCGATTGAATTTTGGCCTACGGCACCCCCGGACCCCAAGCCCACCCCCAACCTTTCACGCCGTTTCGCTTGTTTGACCACCCAAATATCCATGTATAAATAAATGAACCACAGTGCAATGATCTCCAACCTCCCTAGCATGCCCCAGTCAACTTTCGGCCTATGGTACCACCGAACCCCCGGGCCCACCCTCAAAACTGTGGGTTATAGCACACCGATATGGCCCAAAAATGATCTGTTCATGCCATTTTGCCTGTTTGACCACCCAAATGGCCTAAAATAAATAAACAAACCACATTGGGAGGATCCCTAACCTACCTGGCACTTCCAGACCCTGGGCTCACCCTCCAAACCGTGGGCTATAACATATTGATTTGGCCCAAAAGTGCCTCGTTCGCGCCGTTTTACTAGTTTGACCACCCAAATAGCCTTGAATAATTAAACGGACAACACTGGGATTATCCCCAACCTACTTGGCATACCCCGGTTAATTTTTGGCCCATGGTACCCTCGAACCCCGAGCCCACCCAAAAATTGTGGGCTATAGCACACCAATATGGCACAAAAATGCCCCATTCGTGCCGTTTTATCCATTTTACCACCCAAATGGCCTCGAATAAATAAAGGGACCCCACTAGGATAATACCCAACCTCCATGGCATGCCTCAATCAATTTTCATCCCACGACACCCTCGGACCTCGGGCACACCCTTGAAACCGTGGGCTATAGCACACAGATTTCACTCGTTTAACCACCCAAATGGCCTCTAATAAAGAAATGTTCCCTACTACGATGATCCCTAACCTCCCTTACACATGCCAGTCGATTTTTGGCCCACGGCACTCCCAGACCCCTATTTCACCCCTAAAAGTGTGGCCTATAGCACACCAATTTTGACCGAAAAGCCCCATTCTCGCTGTTTTGCCCGTTTGACCACCGAAATAGCCTTGAATAAATAAACGAACCACACACGGATGATCCCCAACCTCTTTGCTATACCTCGACAAATTTTTGGCCCATGGCACCCCCGAACCCCTAGCCTACCCCTAAAACCATGGGCTATAGCACACCAATTTGGCACGAAAATACCCCATTCTCGTTGTTTCACCCGTTTGACCACCTAAATGGCCTAAAAATGCCCCGTTCGCTCCGTTTAGCCCATTTGACCACCCCAATGGCGTTGAATAAATAAATAGACCACACAGGAATGATCCCCAACCAACCTGGTATGCCCCGGTCAATTTTCAGCCAACGGCACCCCGAACCCCAGGCCCACCCCTAAATCGTGGGCTATAGAAAACCAATTTTGCACGAAAATGCCCCGTTTCGCCTGTTTGACCACCCAAATGGCCATAAATAAATAAAAGGACTATACTAGGAAGATCCCCAACCTCCCTGGCATACCCCAGTCAATTTTCAGCCCACGACACCGCTATACCCCGGGACCACCCCAAAAATCATAGGTTATAGAACACCGATTTGGTCTAAAAATGCACCGTTCACGCCGTTTTGCCTGTAAGACCACCAAAATGGCCTCGAATAAATAAACGAACCGTACTAGGACTATCCCCAATCTCCCTGGCATGCCCCAATCGATTTTCTTCCTACGGCACCCCCAGACCCCCGGCCCACCTCCAAAACCGTAGGCTATAGCACACCGATTTAGCCTAAAAATGCCTCGTTCGCATTGTTTTGCCCGTTTGACCACCCAAATGGAATTGAATAAATGAAACGGACCACACTGGGGAAATCTCAAACCTCCCTAGCATGCCTCGATCAATTTTCAACCCACGGCAGCCCTGGACCCCAGGCCCTCCCCCCACAACGTGTCCTATAGCAAACCGATTTAGCTTGAAAATGCCCAGTTCATGCTATTTTGCTAGTTTGACCACACAATTAGCCTTAAACAAATAAACGGACCACATAGAGATAATCCCCAACCTCCCTAGCATACCCCGATTGATTTTTGGCCAATGACACCCCCAGACCTCAAGCCCACCCCTGAAATCGTAGGCTATAACACACCAATTTGGCCTAAAAATGCCCCGTTTGTGCTATTTCTCCTGTTTGACCATCCAAATAGCCTCAAACATATAAACAAATCATACTGGGACAATCCCCAACCTTTTTGGTATGCACCGATCAATTTTCGGACAACATCATCCTCAGACCCGGGCCCACTCCCAAAATCGTGGCCAGTAGCACACCAATTTAGCTCAAAAATGCCTCATTCGCGTTGTTTTGCTCGTTTGACCACCCAAATAGCCTCGAATAAATAAATAGACCAAACAGAGATGATCCCCAACCTCCCTAGCATGCCCCGATTTATTTTTGGCCCACACCACCCTGGACACTGGGCCTACCCCCAAAACCATGCGCCATAGCACACGATTTGGCTAAAAAATGGCTAGTTTTCGCCGTTTTACCTGTTTGACCAACCAAATGACCTCGAATAAATAAACGGATAACACAGGGATGATCCCCAACCTCCTTGGTATGCCCCGGTCAATTTTTGGCCCACAGCACCCCCGAAACCCTGGCGCACCCTAAAACTGTGGGTTATAGCACATCAATTTGGCCCAAAAGTGCCCCATCCATGTCGTTTTGCCTGTTGGACCACCCAAATGGCCTCGAATGAATAAACAAACAACACAAGGATGATCCTTAACCTCCCTAGCATGCCTCAGTCAATTTTCGTCCCATAACACCCCCGAACCTCGGGTCCACCCCCAAAATCGTGGGCTATAGCACACCAATTTGGCCCAAAAATGCTCCATTCGTGTCGTTTTGCCCATTTGACATCCAAATGGCCTCAAATAAATAAACAGACCACACTGGGATGAACACCAACTTCCCTGCCATGCCCCGATTGATTTTAGACCCATGGAACCACCGAACCCTGGGGCCACCCCTGAAACCGTTGGCTATATGACACAGATTTAGTCCAAAAATGCCCCGTTCGTGCCGTTTTACCCATTTGACCACCCAAATAGCCTCGAATAACTAAATGGACCATACAGGGATAATCCCTAACTTCCCTGGCATGCCCCTACAGATTTTCAGCCCACGGCACCCCCAGACACCTAGCCCACGCCTGAAACTGTGGGCCATAACACATAATTTGGTACAAAAATTCCCCATTTGCACTATTTTTTCCCATTTGACTACCCAAATGGCCTCAAATAAATAAGCGGACCACACTGGGAAGATACCCAACCTCCTTGGCACGCTGTGGTTAATTTTTTGGCCCACAGAACCCCCGATACCACCCGCAAAATTGTGGGCTATAGCACACCGAATTAGCTCAAAAATGCACCGTTTGGGCCGTGTTGCCCGTTGGACCACCCAACTGGCCTCAAATAAATAAACGGACTACACTGGGATGATACCCAACGTCCCTGGCATGCCTCGATCAATTTTTAGCCTACGACACCCCCGGAACCTAGACCCACCCCCAAAACCGTGGGCTATAGCACACCGCTTTGGCCTAAAAATGCCCCGTTCGTGCCGTTTTGCTTGTTTGACCACCCAAATAACCTCGCATAAATAAACGGACCATACTGGGATGATCCCCAACCACCCTTTTACGCCCCGGTCGATTTTCAGCCCATAACACCCTCGGACCCTAGGCCCACCCCCAAAAGCGTGGGATATAGCACTCCAAATTTGCTTAAAAATGCCTCGTTCGCTCTGTTTCACCCGTTTGACCACCCAATGGCCTCTAATAAATAAACAAACCGCACAAGAATGATCCCTAACCTCCCAGGCACGCCCTGGTTAATTTTTGGTCGACAGCACCCTCGAACCTTGGGCCCATCCCCAAAATCGTGGGCTCTAGTACACCGATTTGGCCCAAAAATACCCTATTTGCACTGTTTCGCCCGTTTAACCACTTAAATGTCCTAAAATAAACAAACGGACCACACTGGGATGATCCCCAACCTCCTTAGCATGCCCCGATCAATTATGTGCCCATGATACCCCTGGAACCCGAGCCCACCCCCGAAAAGGTAGGCTATAGCACATCGATATGGCTCAAAAATGCCTCGTTTGTGCTGTTTCGCCCGTTTAACCACCTAATTGGCCTCGAATAAATAAACAGACCACACAGAGATGATCCCCAACCTCCCTGGCATGCCCCAGTTGATTTTCAGCGAGTGACACCCCCGGACCCTAGGCTCACTCCCGTAATCGTGGGCTATAGCACACCGATTTGGCCTAAAAATAACCCGTTCACACTGTTTTGACTATTTGACCACCCAAATAGCCTTAAATAAATAAACGGACCTCACTGGAAAGAACCCTAACCTCCTTGGCATGCCCCAATGATTTTTCAACCCACGGCACCCTTGGACCCCGAGCCCACCCCCAAAACCGTGTGCTATAGCACATTGATTTGGCTTGAAAATGCACCATTCATGCTATTTTGTCGGTTTGACCACCCAAATAGCCTCGAATAAATAAACATACCATACGACGATGATCCCTAACCTCCCTAGCACGTCCAGATCAATTTTTTACCCACAGTACCCCAAATCCCTGGGCCCACCCCCAAAACTGTGGGCTATGACCTACCAATTTAGCCCGAAAATGCCCCATTCATGCCATTTTGCCCGTTTGACCACCTAAATGGCCTCGAATAAATAAAAATATCACACTGGGATGATCCCCAACCTCCCTGGCATGCCCTAATCAATATTTGGCCGATGGCACCCTCATTCCCCGATCCCACCCCCAAAACCAAGGGCCATAGCATACGATTTGGCCTAAAAATACCCCATTTGCACTGTTTTACCTGTTTGACACCCAAATGGCCTCGAATAAATAAATAGACCAGACAAGGATGACCCCCAACATCCCTATCATGTCCTGATCATTTTTCACCCACAGTACCCCAAGACCCCGAGCCCACCCCTAAAACTGTGGGCTATAGCAAATCGATATCACCAAAAAATGCCCCGTTCGTGCTGTTTTGCCCGTTTGACCACCCAAATAGCCTCGAATAAATAAACAGACCACATTGGGATGATCTCCAACCTCCCTACCATGCCTCGGTCAATTTTCGTCCCACAGCACCCCCGGAGCCCGAGCCCACCCCCAAAAACGTAGTCTATAGCACACCGATTTGGCTCAAAAATACCCTGTTGGTACTGTTTTGCTTGTTTCACCACCCAAATGGCCTTGAATAAATAAACAAACTATATTGGGATGATCCTCAACCTCCCTGGCACGCCCCGATCAATTTTTGGCCCACGACACCCCCGGTCATGGGCCCACCCCAAAAACCGTGGGTCATAACATATGATTTGGCCAAAAAATATCCCGTTTGCATTGGTTCACCCATTTGACCACCCAAATGGCCTCGAATAAAAAAACAGACTACACTGGGACTTTCCCCAATCTCCCTAGAACATCCCAGTCAATTTTAGGCCAATAGTATCACAGGACCCCGAGCCCACCCCCGAAACTGTGGGCTATAGCAAACCAATATTGATTGAAAAGGCCCCGTTCATTCCGTTTTGCCTGTTTGACCACCCAAATGTCCTCGAATAAATAAACAGACCATACTGGGATGATCCCTAACCTCCCTGGCATGCTCTGGTTGATTTTTAACCCACGACACCACCAAACCCTGGGCCCACTCCTAAAATCGTGGGCTATAGCACACTGATTCGGCATGAAAATGCCCCATTTGTGCTGTTTCGCACGTTAGACTACCCAAATAGCAACGAATAAATAAACGGACCACACTGGGATAATCCCCAACCTCCTTTGCATGCCCTGGTCAATTTTTAACCAATGGCACACCCGGAACCTGGGCCTACCCCCAAAACCGTGGGCTATAGCACATCGATTTAGCCCGAAAATGCCCCATTTGCGCCGTTCTGCCCGTTTGACCACCCAAATGCACTCGAATAATTCATCAGACCATATCGGGATGATCGTAACCTCCTTGGCATACCTCGATCAATTTTTTGCCCACAAAACCCCCGTTCCCCGAGCCAACCCTCAAAATCGTGGGCTATAGCACACCGATTTGTCCCGAAAATGCCCCGTTTGCATCGTTTCACCCATTTATTAGCCTTTAATAAATAAACAGACCATATTGGGATGATCCCCAACCTTCCTGGCATGCCCCGATCAACTTTTAACCTACGAAACCCTCGAAACCCAGGCCCACCCCTGAAATCACTTGCTATTGTACACTGATTTGGTTCAAAAAGGCCCATTTTGAGCTGTTTCGCCCGTTTAACCACCCAAATGGCCTCGAATAATTAATCAGACCACATTGGGATAATCCCCAACCTCCCTAGAATGCCTCAATCTATTTTTAGCCCACGACACCCCCGATCCCGGAACTAACCCCAAAACCATGGGCCATAGCACATGATTTGGCCTAAAAATGTCTCGTTCATCCTATTTTGTCCGTTTGACCACCCAAATGGCCTCGAATAATCAAATGGACCATACTGGAATGATCTTTAACTTCCTTGGCACGCCCCGGTCAATTTTTGGCCCACAGCACCCCCGGACCCTGAGCCCACCCCCAAAACTGTGGGCTATAGCATACTGATATAGCTCGAAAAAGCCCCATACATGTCGTTTTGCCCGCTTGACCATCCAAATAGCCTCGAATAAATAAACAGACCATATTATGATGATCCCCAACCTCCCTAGCACGCCCCGGTTGATTTTTGAGCCACGGCACCTCTAGAACCCAGGCCCACCCCTAAAATCGTAGACTATAGCACACTAATTCGGCATAAAAATGCCCAGTTCATGCCGTTTTGCCCATTAGACTACCCAAATAGCCTTGAATAATTAAACAGACCATACAGGGATGATCCCCAACCTCTCTGGCATGCCTCGATCAAGTTTTGGCCTATGAAACCCCCATACCCCGGGCCCACCTCCAAAAGCGTGGGCTATAGCATATCGATTTGGCCCAAAAATGCCCTGTTCGCTCCGTTTTACCTATTTGACCACCCAAATACCCTCGAATAATTCAATAGACCACACCGGGATGATCCTAAACCTCCCTAGCATGCCCTGGTTAATTTTTAGCCCACGACACCCCCGATCCCTAAGCCTACCCTCAAAACAGTGGGCTATAGCATACCAATTTTGCCTAAAAATGCCCCGTTTGTGCCGTTTCTCTCGTTTTACTACCCAAATGGCCTCGAATAAGTAAACGGACCATACTGGGATGATCCCCAACCTCCCTAGCATGCCCCATCAATTTTTTTCCCACGGCACACTTGAAACCCAGACCCACCCCCGAAACCGCTGGCTATTGCACCCTGATTTGTCCTGAAAATGCCCTGTTCACGTTGTTTCGCTCGTTTGACCACCCAATTGCCCTCGATTAAATAATTGGTCCATACTGGTATAATCCCCAACCTCTCTGGGATGGCATGGTCAATTTTTATCCAAGAAAACCCCCAAACTCGAGGCCCACCCCAAAAATCGTGGGCTATAGCACACCGATTTGGCCTAAAAATGCTTTGTACGCACTGTTTCACCCGTTTGACTACCCAAATGTCCTCGAATAAATAAATGCACCACACTGGGATGATTCCCAACCTCCTTGGCATACCCTAGTTATTTTTCTACCCATGGCATCCTAAACCCCGAACCCACCCCTAAAACCATGGGCTATAGCACATCGATTTGGCCTGAAAATTCTCCGTTCGCACTGTTTCGCCCATTTTACCTCCCAATTGGCCTCGAATAAATAAACGTACCATACAGGGATGATCTCCAACCTCCCAAAAATTCTTGGGTCAATTTTTTGCCCATGGCATCCCAGACCTCGGGCCCATCCCAAAAATAGTGGGTTATAGTATACTGATTTGGCCCGAAAATACCCCGTTCATGCCGTTTTGCTCGTTTGACCACCCAAATAGCCTCAATTAAATAATCAGACCACACTGAGATAATTCCTAACCTCCCTGGCATGGCCCAGTTGATTTTTTGCCAATGGTACCCCAAAACGCCGGGCCTACCCCCAAAACCGTGGGCTAAAGCACAACGATGTAGCCAAAAATTGCCCCATACGCACCGTTTCGCTCGTTTGACAACCTAAATGGCCTGTTATAAATAAATAGACCACACTACGAAGATCCCCAACATCCGTGGCATACCCTGGTTGATTTTTAATCCACGGAACCCCTAGACCCCAAGCCCACCCCCAAAACCGTGGGCTATAGCACACCGATTTGGCCCAAAAATGCCCTGTTTGCACCGTTTTCCTTATTCGACCACCCAAATGGCCTCGAATAAATAAACGGTTCATATTGGCATGATCCACAGACTCCCTAGAATGCCTTAATCAATTTTTAGCCCACGACAACCTCGAACCTAGGGCCCACCCTCAAAACCGTGGGCCATAGCACAAGATTTGGCCCAAAAATACCCAATTCACATTGTTTCACCCGTTTGACCACCCAAATGGCCTCAAATAAACAAATGGACCATACTAGGATGATCTCTAACCTCCCTAGCATGCCCCGATCAATTTTCGACCCACAGCACCTTCAAACCCTAGGCCCACACCCAAAATTATGGGCTATAGCACACCGATAAATCTCAAAAATGCTCCGTGCATTTTGTTTTGCCCGGTTGACCACCCAAATAGCCTCAAATAAATAAACAAACTACACTGGGATGATCCCCAACCTCCCTGGCATTCCTCGATCGATTTTCAGCCCATGAAACTGTCAGACCCCGAGCCCACCCCTAAAACTATGGGCTATGGCACGCCGATTTACTATGAAAATGCCCCGTTTATGCTATTTTTCCTATTTGAACACCCTAATAGCCTCGAATAAATAAACGGGCCACACAGGAATGATCGCCACCCTCCTTGGCAAGCCCTAGTCAATTTACAACCTACGGTACCCCCGGACCCCAGGCCCACACCTAAAACCATGGGCTGTAGCACACCCATTTGGCCCACGACACCCTCGGACCCTGGGTCCAGCCCCAAAAGCGTGGGCTATAGCACATCGATTTGACCCAAAAATGCCCCGTTCGCTTCGTTTTGCCTGTTTGACCACCCAAATGCCCTCGAATAATTCAACAGACCACACTGAGATGATCCCCAACCTCCCTGGCATGCCCTGGTCAGTTTTTGGCCCATGGCACCCCCGATCCTCGAGCCCACCCTCAAAACAGTGGACTATAGCATACCAATTTGGCCTAAAAATGCCCCGTTTGCGCCGTTTCTCCCATTTTACTACCCAAATGGCCTCAAATAAATAAATGGACCATACTGGGATGATCCCCAACCTCCTTAGCATTCCCCATCAATTTTTTTCCCACGGCACACTTGAAACCAAGACCCACCCTCGAAACCGCTGCTATTGCACCCTGATTTGTCTTGAAAATGCCCTGTTCACATTGTTTTGCCCGTTTGACCACCTAATTGGCCTCGATTAAATAATTGGTCCATATTGGTATAATCCCCAACCTCTCTGGCAAGGCAAGGTTGATTTTTGGCAAATGAAACCTCCGAACCCGAGGCCCACCCTAAAAATCATGGGCTATAGCACACCGATTTAACCTGAAAATGCCCTGTACGCACTGTTTCGCCCGTTTTACTACCCAAACGGCCTCGAATAAATAAATGGACCACACTGGGATGATTCTCAACCTCCCTGGCACACCGCAGTTGTTTTTCTACCCACGACATCTCAGACCCCAGACCCACCCCCAAAACCATGGGCTATAGCACACTGATTTGGCTTAAAAATTCCTCGTTCGCACTATTTTGCCTATTTTACCTCCAAATTGGCCTTGAATAAATAAACGTACCATACAGGGATGATCTCTGACCTCCCAAAAATGCCTGGGTTGATTTTTGGCCTACGGCATCCCAAGACCCCGGGCCCATCCCAAAAATAGTGGGTTATAGCATACTGATTTAGCCCAAAAATACCCCGTTCATGCTGTTTGGCCCATTTAACCACCCAAATAGACTCGATTAAATAATCAGACCATACTGAGATAATTCCCAACCTCCCTGGAAT
>JAPEIP010000009.1:4967900-4980254 GCA_026120095.1 Capsicum chinense
CCTTGGTCCTCCTTGGACACTGTGCACATTGACTTAGGCAAACAACCTAAGTTGAGGGTGGCTATTATAGGGGTGCGTGAGATAAATTGGGTATGAAGAAGGGTAAAAATAAAAAAAAATTGAAAAAGAAATTAATAGTTGGGTGTTGGTGAAAAAGAGTAATAAAATGAAAATTGTTTGAATAAAAAGAAAGACCACACCCTGTTTTGTGATCAAGAGAAAAGAAAAAGAGAAAACGAGGTTAATAAGTAAACACTACAAGATAAGGTAGTGCCAAGGATTTTAGTCACTCTAAATGCTATATAATACTATACCAGCCCCTAGCCTATGTTACAAGCCTGAGAAAGTCCTATAGTGATCCTAGCTTACCTGTCTAGACACCTCGATAATGAAGATAAGGGCAAGCATATAGTATTTGGCATACACTAGTTGAACTTCATTCTTAGTGCGAGAGCCTTTGTGATTATCCCTATGATTATACCTTGATTGCTGATAATGAGAGAAAAGGGAAATGTCTTTGCTGGGAGGGCACAATAGGTATACTACCAGTTGTTGACTTATTTTGGTGAATGTGATGTAGATGCATGTAGGAGTGTTGTTGCTGAATGGATGCCATACCTTGATTCCTATGAGTTGCATGGTTATTTTAAAAAATTTGGCACAACTGATTTTTAAGTTGATTGACCTTGGAGAGGATGCATGTGTTTTTGAGCAAAGTCGAGTGACTGGCTGCTGTTTGTATTTTGTATTCTCTTAGTTGTGTTTTGGATGCTTGAGGATAAACAATTTTTTTAAGTTGAGGGTGTTGATGTGTAAGCAGATGCTAACATATTTGAGGCTTTTAACTCTAAATAATTGCAAAGTCTTAAGCAAATTTTGGTTGTTTTTGATCGTTTTCTTGTGACATTGCAGTTATAGCAAGGATGGGAGGAAAACATAGAAAAGATGAACAAAATAAGTAAAATCTGGTACAAGTGAGCTGATATGAGTCTGACGGCATTTCTTACAAGTAATCAGAGAAGGGGTAAGCTACCAAAAAAAGGCGTCAGGAAGAACAGTGAAGAAGAGTTGCTGGATGAAGGTGACGACATTCTCACTATGTCGTCACAAGTATGGTAAGCTGTTAGAAGATACTGTCAAGTGGGACAGAACATAGTGAAATAAACTGAAGGTCTGATGATATTTGCTACACGCCGTCACTCCTCTGGTAAGCCATCAGAGGACATCGTCGGAGTGAGGCAGAACAGGTTAAGAAGGCACGACTTCTGACGACATAGCTGAGACACCGTCAGAAGCCTGACGATCAACACCAATATGCCGTCACCTAAATCTGAGCCCAACTGTGATTTTGTTATTTTATTACCTTAATTAGGTTTTAGTATAAATACCAATTTTGAGGGTTTTAAAATTATCAAGTTTTCATTATTCAGAACAAGAACTTTGGAGAGAGAAATACGTACATTGTTCTCTTTCGCCAATTATTCTTAGTTTTCTTTCATATCAACTATTCTTGGGTTTCTAACTTGGGATTTAATTGAAGAAATTGCTTGTTGTCTTCCATCTATATGTAAGTTGATTATTTTCATCATGAATTCAACTTGTGATTTCTTTCATCAAATCATGAGCGGCTAATTCCATTAGTCGGGGTTATGGGATCCAAGGATTAGGGTTTGATATGATGCTAGGTGTTTAACAGATTCAAGGAGTAGTAGAACATCTTGAAATTCTATGGTTTTAACTGGAATCTAGTGGTTGCAAACATTATATTATGCCTTAGGTTTTATTTGCTTCTAACGGAGAAATAGACTAGGGGACGGGAATTATCAACAAGGACTCGAAAGCTACCAACCTTCTATTTAATGATTAATGCCGTAACTAGATTAATCTACCTGAGATAACATCCGTTTGGATACAGATAAATTATCTAAGCTTGAGAGAATTAGATAATAAATTGTCTGGTAAGTTCGAGAGATAATTCAATAGTATCATAGTCATGGATATTCTGTTGTTCTACTCATTCCTAGGGTATCTAACATTACCTAGTATCTGTCAATACCCAAAACCTTTGGTGATCATAACTCAGGTTTCCCATTTATATTGATAACAACACTATAATTCGGAAAGTGAAGATTGATTCATTGTGAACTTTAAACCCCCATCTTTCAGAAACAATAAACTACCAGTAAAGTATTTCGTAAATAAATTGACGTTCACATCCTATTCCCTGTGGGATTCGACCCCAACCAAGTTGGGTTTTATATTGACAACGATCGCTTACACCCATTCAAGAGTGTAATTTGAGCGTTATCAGACCCCGAGCCCACCCCCAAAATAGTGGGCTATAGCACACCGATTCGGCACAAAAATACCCCATTCGTGCCATTCACCTGTTTGACCACCCAAATGTCCTCGAATAAATGAATGGACCACACTGGGATGATTCCCAACCTCCCTGGCATGCTTCGGTCGATTTATGGTCCACGGTACCACCGAACCCCATGTCCACCCTCGAAACCATGGGTTATAGCATATCGATTTAGCCTGAAAATGCCCCATTCGTGCCGTTTCAACCATTTGACCACCCTAATGGCTTCGAATAAATAAATGGACCACACAGGGACGATCGCCAACCTCCCTGACATACCCCGGTCGATGTTCGACCCATTGCACCCTCGAACCCCGGGAACACCCCTAAAATCGTGGGCTATAGCACACTTATTTGGCTCGAAAATGCCCCATTCGTACCGTTTTGCCCGTTTGACCATCCAAATGTCCTGGAATAAATAAATGGACCATACTGGGATGATCCCTAACCTCCCTGCATGCCCCAATCAATTTTTGGCCCATGAAACCGCCATACCTCTGGCCCACACCCAAAAACGTGGGCTATAGTACATCGATTTGGCCCGAAAATGCCCTTTTTAACTGTTTTGCCTGTTTGACCACCTAATTGACCTCGAATAAATATGCAGATCATAGTGAGATGATCCCCAACCTCCCTGGCATGTCCCTGTTTATTTTTCACTTATGGCACCCTCGGACCCTGGGCCCACCGCTGAAACCTTGGCCTATAGCAAACTAATTTGGCTGGAAAATGCCCCGTTCACACTGTTTTAATTGTTTGACCACCCAAATAGCCTCGAAAAAATAAATGGACCGCACTGGGATGATCCTCAACCTCCCTATCATGGCCTAATCAATTTTTGGCCCACGGCAGCCCGAAACCTCGAGCCCACCCCCAAAAACGTGGGCCATAGCACACAATTTAGCCCAAAAATGCCTCATTCACATCGTTTCGCTTGTTTGACCACCCAAATGGCCTTGAATAAATAAACGGAATACACTAGGATGATCTCCAATCTTCCTGGCATGCCCTGGTCAATTTTCAGCCAACAACACCCCCGAACCCCGGGCCCACCCCTAAAACCGAGGGCTATAGCACACCGATTTGGCTCGAAAATGCCCTCTTCATACTGTTTTGCCCGTTTAAACACATAAATGGCTGCGAATAAATAAATGAACCACACTGGGATGATCCCTAATTTTCCTGGCACGCCTCGGTTAATTTTTGGCTCACGGCACCGCTGGACCCGGACCCAGACCCACCCCTAAAATCGTAGGCTATAGCACACCGATTCATCCTAAAATGCCCCATTCGCGTTGTTTTACCCGTTAGAACACCCAAATAAACTCGAATAAATAAACGGACCACACTGAGACGATCCCTAACCTCCCAGGCATGTCCCAATCAACTTTCGGCCTACGAAACCCTCGGACCCCTGGCCCACCCCCAAAACCGTGGGCTATAGCACATCTATTTGGTGTGAAAATGCCCCATTCACGCTATTTCACCCGTTTGACCATCGAAATGCCCTCGAATAAATAAACAGAGCACACTGGGATGATCCCCAACCTCCCTGGCACACCCCAGTCAGTTTTAGGCCCACGGCACCCCCGAACCCCTGGCCCACCCTTATAACCGTAGGCTATATAGCACACCGATTTGTCCTGAAAACACCCCGTTCACATTGTTTCACCCTTTTGACCACCCAAATGGCCTCGAATAAATAAATGGACCAGACTGGAAAGATACCCAACCTCCCTGGCATGCCCCTATCAATTTTTGGCCCACGGCACCCTGGGACCCCAAGCCCACCCCAAAAATCGTCGGCTATTGCACACCAATTTGGCCTTAAAATACCCCGTTCGCGCCATTTTACCCGTTTGACAACCCAAATGGCCTCAAATATATAATCGAACCATACTGGGATAATCCTCAACCTCCCTGGCACAGCCTAATTGATTTTTGACTGAAGAAACCTTCGAACCCTAGGCCCACACCCGGAACCGTGGGCTATAGCACTCCGATTTGGCCTAAAAATGTCCTATACGCATCGTTTGACCTGTTTGATTACCCAAATCATCTCGAATAAATAAACGGACCATACTGGGATGATCCCCAACCTCTCTGGCATGCCCAGATTGATTTTTAGCCCACAACACACCCGAACCTCGAGCCCACCCCCAAAATCATGGGCCATAGCACACGATTTGGCCCAAAAATACCCCTTTCACGCCGTTTTGCCCGTTTGACCACCAAAATGTCCTTGAATAAATAAAAAGATCACACTGGTATGAGCCCCAACTTCCCTGGCATGCCCCGGTTGATTTTTGGCACATGGCACCCCTGGACCCTGGGCCCACCCCTGAAACCGTGGGTTATAGCACACTGATTTACCCCAAAAATGCCCCGTTCGTGCTGTTTCGCCCGTTTGACCTCCTAAATAGCCTTGAATAAATAAGCGGACCACACAGAGCCCCGGTCGATTTTAAACCCACAACACCCCTGGACCCTAGGCCCACCTTCAAAATCGTGGGCTACAAGACACGTGTTTGGTCCAAAAATGCCCCGTTTGCGTTGTTTGGCTTGTTTGACCACCTAAATGGCCTCGAATAAATAAACAAACCACACTAGGATTATAGCCAACCTCCCTTGTATGACCCAATTGATTTTTGACCCACGGATCCCTCAAACTCCGGGCCAACTGCCAAAATCGTAGGCTATACAACACCGATTGGGCTCGAAAATTCCCCGTTTGCGCCGTTTTGCTCATTTGACCACCCAAATGGCCTCGAATAAATAAACGTACAACATTGAGATGATCCCCAACATCCCTATTATGCCTCGGTCAATTTTGAGCCCACAGCACCCCCGGACCTTAGGTCAACCCCCTAAACTGTGGGCTATAGCACACCGATTTGGCCCAAAAATGCCCCGTTCGTACCATTTTGCCTGCTTGATCTCCCAAATATCCTCAAATAAATAAATGGACCACACAGTGACAATCCTCAACGCCCTATGGTATGCCCCAGTCAATTTTTGGGCCACGACACCCCCGAACCCCAGCCCCACCCCAAAAACTGTGGGCTATAACAAATCGATTTATCCCAAAAATACCCCATTCGTGTTGTTTCACTCATTTGACCATCCAAACGGCCTGGAATAAATAAATGGACTACAATAGGATGATCCCCAACCTCCTTGGTAGGCCTCGGTCGATTTTTGGCCCACGGAACCCTCGGACCCCGGACCCTCCCCCAAAAGCGTCGGCTATAGCACACCAATTTAGCCCAAAATTCTCCATTCATGCCATTTTGCTCGTTTGACCACCCATATGACATTGAATAAATAAACACACCACAATGGGATGATCCCCAACCTTCCTGGCATGCCTGGTCAATATTTGGCCCATGGCACCCCCAAACCCTGAGCCCACCCCCAAAACCGTGGGCTATAGCACACTATTTAGACCAAAAATGTCCCATTCGCATCGTTTCACCCGTTTCACCACCCAAATGGACATGAATGAATAAATGGAACACATTAGGGCGATCCCCAACTTCCCTAGCACGCTTAGGTCAAATTTAAACCTACAGCACCCCCGAACCCTAGGCCCACCCCAATAATCGTGGGCTACAATAAACCGATTTGGCACGAAAATGCCCCGTTCATGCTGTTTTTCCTATTTCAACACCTAAATGGACTTGAATAAATAAATGAACCACACAGGGACGATCCCCAACCTCCTGGCATGTCCCAATCGATTTTTAGCCCACGGCACCGATTCGGCCTAAAAATGCCTGGTTCGTGCTGTTTCTCTGTTTGACTACCCAACTGGCCTCGAATAGATAAACGGACCACACTAAGAGAAATCCCAACTACCCTGGCACGCCCCTGTTAATTTTTGGCCCATTGTACCCCCAAACCTTGGGCCCACCCTCGAAACCGTGGGCTATAGCACACTAATTTGGCCTGAAAATGCCTCGTCCACACCGTTTCACCCATTTGACCACCGAAATATCCTCGAGTAAATAAATGGACCACACAGGGATGATCCCCAACCTCCTTGGCACGCCCTGGTCAATTTTTACCCTACGGCACCCTCGGATCCCAGACTCACCCCCTAAATCGTAGGCTATAGAACACCAATTTAGCACAAAAATGCCCCGTTTAGCCTTTTTGACAACCCAAATAGACACAAATAAATAAACGGACAACACTGGGATGATCCCCAACCTCCTAGGCATGCCCCGGTCAATTTTTGGCCCACGACACCGTCATACCCTAGGACCACCCCCGAAATTATGGGCTATAGTACATCGATTTAGCTCAAAAATGCCTAGTTCATGCCGTTTTGCTCGTTTGACCACCCAAATGGCCTCGAATAAATAAACGGACCACACTGGGATGATCCCCAACTGCACTGGCACGCCCTGATCAATATTTAGCCTACGGTACCCTCGGACCACACTGGGATGATCCCCAACCTCTCTGGCATACCTTGGCAAATTTTTGGCCCCCAGCACCCCCGAACACCAGGCCCACCCTCAAAACCGTGAGCTATAGCACACCGATTTGGCCCAAAAAGGCCCTGTTCGCATCGTTTTGCCCGTTTGACCCCCCAAATGGGCTCAGATAAATAAATGAATCACACTGGGATGATCCCAACATCCCTGGCATGCCCTGGTCTATTTTTAGCCCACGGCACCCTAGGACCCCTGGGCTCGCAAAACCATTAGCTATTGCATACTAATTTGGCCTGAAAATACCCAAATGGCCTCGAATAAATAAATAGACCACACAGGGACGATCCCCAACTTCCCTGTCCCACCCCGATCGATTTTCGGCCGTTAGCACCACCGGACAACGGGCCCACCCTCAAAACCGTGGGCTACAACATACTAATTTTGTCAAAAAATGCCCTGTTTATGCTATTTATGCCAGTTCGCTCGTTTGACCACCCAAATGGCCTCGAATAAATAAACGGACCACACTGGGATGATCCTTAACCTCCCTGGCATGCCTCGGTCAATTTTAAGCCCACAGCACCCCCGAACCCTGGGCCCACACTCAAAATTATGGGTTACAACACACCGATTTGGCCCAAAAATGTCCCCTTCATGCCGTTTTGCTCGTTTGACAATCAAAATGGCCTCGAATAAATAAACGGACCATACTAGATGATTCCCAACCTCCCTAGCATGCCCATATCTATTTTCAGCCCATGGCACCAACGGACCCCAGTCCCACCCCTAAACCCGTGGGCCATAGCACACCAATTTGGCCTAAAAATGCCCTGTTCTCGCCGTCTCGCCCATTTGACCACCCAAATGGCCTCGAATAAATAAACGGACCACACTAGGATAATCCCTAACCTCCCTGACACACCTTGATCGATTTTTGGCCCATGGCACCCCTGAACCCCGGGCCCACCCCCAAATTCGTAGGCTATTGCACATTAATTTTGGCCTAAAAGTGCCCCGTTCTCGTCGTTTTTCCCGTTTGACTACCCAAATAGCCTCGAATAAATAAAAGCACCATACTGGGATGATTCTCAACCCCCCTGGCATGCCTCAATTTATTTTCGGCCCATTAAACCCCCGAACCCCGGGACCACCCCCAAAACCGTGGACTATAGCACACCGATTTATCCTGAAAATGCTCCATTCATGCCGTTTCGCTCATTTGACCACCCAAATACCCTCAAATAAATAAACGGATCATACAAGGATGATTCGTAATCTCCTTTGCATGCCCTAGTCGATTTTCAGCCCACGACACCCCCAGACCCTGGGCCCACCCCCAAAACTGTGAGCTATAACACATCAACTTGGCAAGAAAATGCCCCATTCACGCCGTTTCACCCATTTGACCTCCCAAATGGCCTCGAATAAATAAACGGACCACGCTGGGATAATCCCAAACCTCCCTAGCATACCCTAGTTGATTTTCTTCCCATGGTACCGCCGGAGCCTGGGCCCACTCCTAAAATCGTGGGCTATAGAACACTAATTTAGCTCGAAAATGCCCCGTTCATGCCATTTCACCCGTTTGACCACCCAAATGGCCTTGAACAAATAAACGGACCACACAGGGACGATTCCTAACCTTCCTGGCACGCTCCAATAAATTTTTGGCCCACGGCACCTCCGGACTCTGGCTCACCCTCGAAATTGTGGGCTATAGCACACCGATTTGGCTCGAAAATGCCTCGATCATGCCATTTTTCTCATTTGACCAGCAAAATGGCTGCGAATAAATAAACGCACCACACTGGGATGATCCTCAATCTCCTTGGCATGGCTCAGTTAATTTTTTGCCAATGGTACCCCCGAACCCCGAGCCTAACCTCAAAATCGTGGGCCATAGCACACCGATTTGGCCTGAAAACACCCCATTCTCACTGTTTCGCCTGTTTCACAACCCAAATGGACTCGACTAATCAAACGGACCACACTGGGATGATCCTCAACCTCACTGGCATGCCCCGATCAATTTTTGACCCATAATACACCAGTATTCCGGGCGCACCCTCAAAACCGTGGGCTATAGCATACCAATTTAGCTCGCAAATACTCCGTTCATGCCGTTTCACCCATTTGACCCCCCAAATAGCCTTGAGTTAATAAACGTACCATATCGGAATGATCCCCAACCTACCTGGCACACCCCGGTCAATTTTCAACCCAAAGCACCCCTAGTATTTGGCCACCCATGGGCCATAGCACATCAATTTGGCCAGAAAATGTCTCGTTTGCGTCGATTTGCTCGTTTGACCAACCAAATAGCGTCAAATAAACAAAACGGACCACACTGGGACAATTTTCAACATACCTAGCATGCCCCGATTGACTTTCAGCCCACGATACTTCGGACCCCGGGCCCACCACTGAAAGTGTGTAGCACATCAATTTGGTCCGAAAATGCCCTGTTTGCCCAATTAGCCTCGAATAAATAAACAGATCACATATGGATGATCCCCAACCTCTTTGGCATACCTCCATTGATTTTCGGCCGACGACACCACTGGACCCCAGGCCCACCCCCGAAATCGTAGGCTATAGCACATAGATTTAGCCCAAAAATGCCTCATTTGCACCGTTTCGCCTGTTTGACCACCCAAATAGCCTCAAATAAATAAATGAACCACACTGGGATGATTCCCAAACTCCCTGGCATGCCCTGATTAATTTTTTACCTACACCACCCCCTAACTCCGGGCCCACCCTAGAAACCTTGGTCTATAGCACACCGATTTGGTTGAAAATACTACGTTCCTTCCGTTTTACTCGTTTGACCACCCAAATGGCCATAAATAAATAAACGGACTACATTGGGATGATCCTCAATTTCTCTGGCATGCCCCGATTGATTTTTAGCCCATGGCACCGCCAGACCCTGGGTCCACCCCAAAAATCGTGGGCTATAGCACCCCAATTCGATCTGAAAATGCCCCATTAGCAATGTTTTGCCTGTATGACCACCCAAATAGCCTCGAATAAATAAACGAACCATACTGGGACTATTCCTAATCTCACTGGCATGCCCCAATTAATTTTGGGCCCACGGCACCCCCAGATCCTGGGCCTACCTCCAAAGACCTGGGCTATAGCACACCAATTTATCTCAAAAATGCCTTGTTTACGTCATTTTGCCTGTTTGATCACCCAATTAGCGTTGAATAAATGAAATGAACCACACTGGGACAATCCCCAACCTCCCTAGCATGCCTTCATCAATTTTTAGCCCACGACACCCCCGAGCCCTGATCCCACCCCCGAAAGCGTGTCTTATAGCACACCGATTTGGCCTGAAAATGCCTCATTCGCACTATTTCGCCCATTTGACCACCCAAATAGTCTCCAATAAATAATCGAACCACACAAGGACGATCCCCAACCTTCTTGACATACCCCACTTGATTTTCGACCAACGACAACCCCGAACCACAAGCTTACCCCCAAAATCATTGGCTATAGCACACCGATTTGGCCCGAAAATGCCTCGTTTGCACTGTTTCGCTCGTTTGACCATCCAAATGGCCTTGATTTAATAAACGGACCACACTGGGATGATCCCCAACCTCTCTAACATGCCCTGATTGATTTTTGGCCCACATCACCCCTGGACCTCGATCCCACCCCTAAAATCATGGGCAGTAGCCTATTGATTTAGCTCGAAAAAGCCTCGTTTGTGCTGTTTTGATTTTTTGACCATGCAAATAGCATCGAATAAATAAACATAACACACAGGGACAATCCCCAACCTTCTTGGTAGTCCCCGATCGATATTCATCCTACAGAACCCCCTAACCCCGTGTCCAACCCCGAAACCGTAGGCTATAGCACATCAATTTGGCTCTAAAATACCCCGTTCATGCTGTTTTACCTGTTTGACCACCCAAAGGGCCTCAAATAAATAAACAGAACACACAGGGGTGATCCCCAACCTCCCTAACACGCCCAGGTTAATTTTTGGCCCACGACACGCCCAGACCTCGGGCTCACCCCCAAAACCGTGGGTTATAGCACAATAATTTCACCCATAAATGCTCCCTTTGTGTCGTTTCGTCCGTTTAACCATCCAAATGGCCTCGAATAAATAAAAGGACAACACTAGGACGATTCCCAACCTCCCTGAAATACCTCGATCAATTTTAGATCCACGACACCCCCAAACCTCGGGGCCACCCCCAAAACCGTGGACTATAGCATATCGATTTTGCTTGAAATTGCCCCGTTCACACCGTTTAACCCATTTGACCACCTAAATAGCCTCAACTAACTAAACAGACCATACTGGGATGATCCCCAACCTCCCTGGCATGCCCCGATCAATTTTCAGCCCACAGCACCCCCGAACACTAGGCCCACCCCCAAAATCATGGGCTATAGCACACTGATTTGGCCTAAAAATGCCTCATTAGCATCGTTTCACCTGTTTGACTACCCAATTGCCCTCGAATAAGTGAATGGACCACACAGGGATGATCCCAAACCTCCCAAGCATGCCCCGGCCAATTTTTAGCTCGCGGCATCCTCGAACCCAGGCCTACCCCTAAAAATAAGGGTTATCGCACACTGATATGGCCCAAAATTGCCCCGTTTGTACTATTTTGACCGTTTGACCACCTAAATGGCCTCGAATAAATAAATAGACCACATTGGGATGATCCCCAACCTCCCTGCAATACCCCGATATATTTTCAGCTCGCGGCTCCCCTAGACCCCGACCCACCCCCAAAACCATGGGCTGTAGCATACCGATTTGGTCCAAAAATGCCCCGTTCTTGCCTTTTCGCCCATTTGACCACCCGAATGGCCTCGAATAAATAAACAAACCCTACTGGGATGATCCCCAATCTCCCTAGAATGCCTCGGTCGATTTTCAACCTACAGCACACCCGGACCTGAGGCCCACCCCCGAAACTGAGGGTTATATCACACCAATTTGGCCCAAAAATGCCCCATTCATACTATTTTGCTTGTTTGACCACCCAAATAGCCTCAAATAAATAAACGGACAACAAAGAGGTGATCCTCAACCCCCCTAGAATGCCCCAGTTGATTTTTGACCTATCACACCCCCGTACCTCAGGCCCACCCCCAAAACCATGGGCTATAGCACGCTGATTTACCCTGAAAATAGCCCGTTCACATAGTTTTGCCCGTTTGACCCCCAAATGGCCTCGAATAAATAAAGGGACCATACTAGGGCGATCCTAACCTCCGTGGCATTCCCCAATCAATTTTTGGCCCACAGCAACTCGGACCCTAGGCCCTCTCAACAACCGTGGGCCATAGCACATGATTTGGCTCAAAAATGCCCCATTCGTAGCTTTTTGCCCGTTTGACCACCCAAATGTCCTCGAATAAATAAACGGACAACACTGGGATGATCCCCAACCTCCCTGGCATGCCTCGATTAATTTTCAGCCAACAGCACCCCTGGACCCTGGATCTCACCCCCAACCGTGGGCTATAGCACATCGATTTGGCTCAAAAAGGCCCCAT
>JAPEIP010000009.1:5003293-5022506 GCA_026120095.1 Capsicum chinense
GGTTGAGAAACACTTGGATTTAGAATTAGAATACATCTCTCTATAAGTGCATGCATGTATAAAATCATTATTACGCATAGTTAATAGAGAAGTAGAAGCTACAAGGTGGACATAACCCTAATTTGTCATTCTCTATGATCAAATATTATTACACATATCATCTCATCGTTACACTGATAATATTATTGTGCACCTAAACTAAAACCCCCTTACCTTGGAACCTTCGAGAAACAGTCTAATAATAATCGCAATACTTAGTGATCATAGTATTCCCTGTGGGATTCGACACAAAACCCAGTTGGGTTCTATATTTGACAGCGACCGCTTGCACTTTCTAACGAGAGTTGTAATTTGGGCGTATCACCTAGCATAGCCCGATCAATTTTTGGAGAACGAAACCCCTGAATGTTGGACCCACCCCCAAAACCGTGGGCTACAGCACACTGATTTAGCCTGAAAATGCCACGTACGCACCATTTCGCCTGTTTGACCACCCAAATGGCCTTTGTATAAATAGTTGGACCACACTAAGAAGATCCCCAACCTCCCTGGCATGCCCCGATCGATTTTTAAACCATGGAACCCCCAAACCCCGAGCCAAACCCCAAAACCATAGGCTATAGCACATCAATTTAACCTAAAAATACCTCGTTCGTGCCGTTTTGCCAGTTTGACCACCCAAATGGCCTCAAATAAATAAATGGTTCACATTGGAATAATCCCCTACCTCCCTGGCATGGCCCGATCAATATTTAGCCTACGGCACCCCTGAAACCAGGGCCCACCCTCAAAACTGTGGGCCATAGCGTATGATTTGGCCCAAAAATGCCCCGTTCGCACTGTTTCTCCCATTTGACCACCCAAATGGCCTCAAATAAACAAAAGGACCACACTAGGATGATCTCCAACCTCCCTGGCACGCCTGGTCAAATTTTGACCCACAGCACCCCTGGACCCCGGGCTCACCCCCAAAACCATGGGCAATAGTACACCGATAAGGCTAGAAAATACCCCATTCGTCCCTTTTTGTCCGTTTGACCACCCAAATAGCCTCGAATATATAAATAGACTACACTGGGATGAACCCCAACCTCCCTGACATACCTCGATCGATTTTCAGCCCACAACACTGTCGAACCCCGGGTCCACCCCAAAAGTCGTGGGCTATAGTACACCAATTTTCCATGAAAATGCATCGTTTGTGCTGTTTCGCCTGTTTGACCACCCAAATAGCCTCGAATAAATAAATGGATCATACTGTAATGATCGCCAACCTCCCTGGCATACCTCGGTCAATTTTCAGCCCACGACACCCCCGAAACCCGAGTCCACCCCCAAAACTATAGGCTATAGCTCATCGATTTAGCCCAAAAATGCCCCATTTGTACCGTTTCATCCGTTTAGCCACCCTAATGGCCTCGAATAAATAAACAGACCACACAGGGATGATCTCTAACCTCTCTAGCATGCCCTAGTCAATTTTCGATCCACGGTACTCCCAAAACCTAGGCCCACCCCCATAATCGTGGGCTGTAGCACACCTATTTGGCTCGAAAATACTCCGTTAGTGCCGTTTTGCTCGTTTGACCACCCAAATAGCCTCGAATAAAGAAACGAACTATATTAGGATGATCACCAACCTCTCTTGCATGCCCTGGTCAGTGTTTAGCCCACGGTACCTCTGGACCCCGTTTACACCCCTAAAAGCGTGGGCTATAGCACACCAATTTTCCCCGAAAATGCCCTGTTCGCGCCGTTTTCCCCATTTGACCGCCCAAATAGCCTTAAATAAATAAAAGGACCATACAGGGACTTTTCCTAACCTCTTTGGCATGCCTCGGTTAATTTTCGGACGGCGGCACCCCCAGACCCTAGGACCACCCCCGAAAAATGCCCCATTCGCCCCGTTTTGCCTGTTTGACCACCCAAATGGCATCAAATAAATATACAAACCACACTGGGATGATCCCCAACCTACGTGGCATTCCCTAATTGATTTTCAGCCCATGACACCCCTAGACCTCGGGCCTACCCCTAAAACCTTGGGCCATAGCACACGATTTGGCCCAAAAATGCCCCATTCATGCCGTTTCGCCTGTTTGACCACCCAAATGGCCTCGAATAAATAAATGGAACATATTGGGATGATTCCCAATCTCCCTGGCACATCTTGGTCAATTTTCTGCCCACGGCACCCATGGACCCTGGGTCCACCCCCAAAACCATGGGCTATAACACACCGATTTGGCCCAAAAATGCCTCGTTCATGCCGTTTTGCTCATTTGACCACCTAAATTGCCTTGAATATATAAATAGACCACACTGGAATGATCCTCAACCCCCTGGCATGCGCCAATCGATTTTTGGCCAACGGTACCGCTGGACCCCGAGCCCACCCCTAAAATCGTGGGCTATAGCGCACCGATTTAGCCCAAAAATGCCCCGTTCACATTGTTTTGCCCGTTTGACCACCAAAATGGTCTCAAATAAATAAACGGACCATACTAGAATGATCCCAAACCTCCTTGGCATGCCTCGATCAATTTTTGGCCCACAGTATCCTTGTACCCCAGGCCCAGCCCTAAAACCATGATCCATAGCACACCGATTTGGCCTGAAAAATGCCCCGTTCTCGCCGTTTCACCCATTTGACCATCCAAATGGACTTGAATAAATAAACAAACCAAAATGGGATAATCCGCAACCTCCCTGGCATGCCGTGGTTAATTTTTGGCCCACGGCACCCCCGGACCCCGGGTCCATCCCCGAAAGCATAGGCTATAGCACATTAATTTGGCTCAAAAATGCCTCGTTCGCACCGTTTCACCCATTTGACCACCCAATTGGCCACGAATAAATGAATGGACTATACAGGGACGATCCCCAACTTCCCTGGCATGCCCTGGTTGATTTTCGGCCTACGGTACAACTAAACCCTTGGCCCACCCCTGAAATCATGGGTTATAGCACATCGATGTGGCCCGAAATTACCCCATTCGCGCCGTTCCTCCCATTTGACCACCCAAATAGCCTCGAATAAATAAAATGATCACACTGAGATGATCCCCAACCTACCTTGCACGCCCCAATGGATTTTCAGCCCACAGCACCCCCGGACCCTGGGCCCATCCTAAAACCGTAGCCTATAACACACGATTTGTCCTATAAATGCCTTGTTCATGCCGTTTTGTCCGTTTGACCACCCAAATTGCCTTGACTAAATAAATAGACCACACTGGGACGATCCCCAATCTCCATAGCACGCCCCGATCAATTTTAGGTCTATAGCAGCCTCGGACCCCGGGTCCATCCACGAAACCGTTGGCTATTGCACAATGATTTGTCCTAAAAATGCCCCGTTTACACTGTTTCGCCCGTTTGACCACCCAAGTAGCCTCGAATAAATAATCGAACAACACTGGGATAATCCCCAACCTCCTTGGCATAGGACGGTCGATTTTAGGCTAATGGAACCCCCGAACCACGAGCCCAACCTCGAAACCGTGGGCTATAGCACATCGATTTGGCCTAAAAATACCCCGTACTCGCCATTTTGCCCGTTTGACAACCCAAATAGTCTTGAATAAATAAACATACCACACTAGGATGATCCACTACCTTCCTGGCATGCCCCGATCTATTTTCAGCCCACGACACTCCCGAACCCTGGGCCCACCACCAAAATTGTGGGCTATAGCACACCGATTTAAACCAAAAATGCATCGTTCATATCGATTCACCCGTTTGACCACCTAAATAGCCTCGAATAAATAAACGAACCATACTAGGATGATCCATAACCTCCCAAGCATGCCCCGATCGATTTTCAACCCACGACACCCCCGGACCTCGGGCCAACCCATGAAACTATGGGCTATAGCACAACGATTTAGCTCAAAAATGCCATGTTTGCACCTTTCACTCATTTGACCACACAAATGGCCTCGAATAAATAAACAGACCACACTAGGATGATCCCAACCTCCTTGACATGACTCTGTTGATTTTTGGCCCACGAAATGCTCATACCCCGGGCCCTCCCCCAAAACTGTGGGCACACCAATTTGGCCCAAAAATGTCCCGTTCACATCGTTTCACTCGTTTCACCACCCAAATGGCCTCAAATAAATAAACATACCATACTGGGATGATCCCCAATCTCCCTGGCATGCCCCGATCAATTTTCGACCGAAAGCACCCCCGACCCTCGGCCCACCCTCAAAATTATGGGCTATAGCATACCGAGTTGGACCAAAAATGCCCTATTAGCACCATTTCGCCCAATTGACCACCTAATTGGCCTCGAATAAATAAACGGACCACACAAAGACGATCCCCAACCTCCCAGGCATGGCCCAGTCAATTTTTGACCCACGACACCTCCAGACCTCGGGTCCACCCCCAAAATCGTGGGTTATGGCACATAGATTTGGCCCAAAAATGCCTCGTTCACGTCGTTTTTCCCATTTGACCACCCAAATAGCGTTGAATAAATAAATGGAGACACTAGGATGATCCCCAACCTCTCTGGCATGCTCGAATTAATTTTTGGCCCACAGGAACCCCGGACCCCAGGCCCACCCCTGAAACCGTGGGCTATAGCACACCAATTTGGCTTGAAAATGCCCCGTTCGTGCCGTTTTGCTCATTTGACCACCCAAATGGCCTCGAATAAATAAATGGACAACACTGGGATGATCCCCAGTCTCCCTGCCATGCCACGGTCAATTTTTGGCCCACGACACCACTGGACCCTTGGCCCACCCCTAAAATCGTGGGTAATAGTACACTAATTCTACCTGAAAATGCCCCGCTTGCACTGATTTTCCAATTTGACCATACAAATAGCCTCAAATAAATAAACGAACCATACCTGATGATCCCCAACCTCCCTGGCACGCCCCGATCAATTTTCAGCCCACAACACCCCTGGACCCTTGGCCCACCCCCAAAATCGTGGGCTATGTCACACCGATTTAGCCCAAAAATGCCTTATTAGCGCCATTTCGCCTATTTGAGCTCCTAATTGGCCTCGAATAAATAAATAAACCACACAGGAATGATCCCCAGCCTCCTAGGTACGACCCAATCAATTTTTGACCCACGACACCCCTAGACCCCGAGCCCACCCCCAAAATCGTGGGTTATGGCACACTGATTTGGCTCGAAAATGCCTCGTTTATGCTGTTTTACCCGTTTGACAACCCAAATTACCTCGAATAAATAAATAGAGACACCAGGATAATCCCCAACCTCCCTGGCATACCCCGATCAATTTTCAGTCAACAGCACCCTCAGACCCTGGGCCCACCCCTGAAACCGTGACTGAAGCACACTAATTTGGCTCGAAAATGCCCTTTTCATGCGATTTTGCTCATTTGACCACCCAAATGGCCTCGAATAAATAAATGGATCCCACTAGGATGATCCCCCGCCTCTCTGGTATGCCACGGTTGATTTTTGGCCCAAAACACCGCTGGACCCTGGGCCCACCCCTAAAATCGTGGGTAATAGCACACCAATTCTGCCTGAAAATGCCCCGTTTGCATTGTTTCACCAATTTGACCATAAAAATAACCTCAAATAAATAAACGGACCATACTGGAATGATCCCCAACCTCCCTGGCATGCCTCGATCAATTTTTGCCCCACAACACCCCTGACCCTTGGCCCACCCCCAAAATCGTGGGCTATGGCACATCGATTTAGCCCAAAATACCTCATTAGCGCCATTTCGCCCGTTTGACATCGAATTGGCCTCAAATAAATAAACGAACCACAGAGGAATGATCCCCAGCCTCCCAGGCACGCCCCGATCAATTTTCGACCCACGGCACCCCTAGACCCCGCACCCACCCAAGAAACCATGGGTTATGGCACACAGATTTGGCCCAAAAATTCTCCGTTCATGCCGTTTTTCCCGTTTGACCACCCAAATATCCTAGAATAAATAAAAGGAGACACTGGGATAATCCCCGACCTCCCTGGCATACCTCAATCAATTTTCAGCCCACAGCGCACCCAAACCTCAGGTCCACCCCTAAAACCGTGGGCTATAGCACGCCGATTATGCCTGAAAATGCCCCATTTGCGCTGTTTCGCCCGTTTGACCACCCAAATGGCCTCAAATAAATAAATGGACTACACTCAGATGATCCCCATTCTCCCTGGCATGCCACGGTCGATTTTTAGCCCACGACACCACCGGACCTTGGGCCCACCCCCAAAATCATGTGCAATAGAACACCAATTATGCCTGAAAAGGCCTCGCTTGCATCGTTTCACTAATTTAACCTCAAAAATAGCCTCAAATAAATAAACGGATCACACTGGGATGGTCCTCAACCCCCTTGCCATGTCCCGATTGATTTTTGCCCTCTGGTACTATCGGACCTCGGCCCTTAAAATCGTGCGCTATAGCACATCGATTTGGCTCAAAAATGCCCCATTCACATTGCTTCACCCATTTGACCACCCAAATAGCCTCGAATAAATAAGCGGACCATACTGGGAAGATCCCCAACCTCCCGGGCATGCCCCTATCTATTTTTGGCCTATGGCACCCCCGGACCCTAGGCCCACCCCCAAAACTGTTGGCTATTGCACACCGATTTGGCCTAAAAATGCCCCGTTCGCGTTGTTTCGCTCGTTTGACCATCCAAATAGCCTCAAATATATAATCGAACCACACTAGGATAATCCCCAACATCCCTGGCATAGCCAGGTCAATTTTCGGCCGATGAAACCCCCAAACCCAAGGCCCATCCCCAAAACCGTCGGCTATAGCACATCGAATTAGCCTGAAAATGCCCTTTACGCGCTGTTTCGCCCGTTTGAGCACCCAAAGTGCCCTTAATAAATAAACAGACCACACAGGGACGATCCCCAACCTCCCTGGCATACCCCGATCGATTTTCATCCATGACACCCTCGAACCTGGGGCCCATCCCCAAAATTGTGGGCCATAGCACATGATTTGGCCTAAAAATGCCACGTTCACGTTATTTCGCCCGTTTGACCAACCAAATAGCCTCGAATATATAAATGGACCATACTGGGATTATCCCAACCTCCTTGTCATGCCCTGATCAATTTTTGGACAATTGTACCCTCGGACCCCATGCCCACCCCAAAAACCATGGTCTATAGCACAATGATTTTGCTCAAAAATGCCTCGTTCGTGCTGTTTTGCCCGTTTGACCACCCAAATGGCCTCGAATAAATAAACAGAGCATACTGGGACGATCCAGAACCTCCCTGTCATGTCTTGATCAATTCAGCCCACAACACTACTGGACCCCGGGCCCACCCTCAAAAATGTGGGCTATAGCTCACCGATTTTGCCTGAAAATGCCCCGTTCGCGTTGTTTCGCTCGTTTGACCACCAAACTGGCCTCTAATAAAAAATAACCATACTACGATGATCCCCAACCTCCCTTGCATGCCTCGGTAGATTTTTGACCCACGGTACCCACGTACCCCGGGCCCACCCCCAGAAGCATGGGCTATAGCACACCAATTTGGCACGACAATGCTCGGTTCACACCATTTCGCCTGTTTGACTACCCAAATGGACTCAAATAAATAAACGGACCACATTGGGATGATCCCCAACCTCCCTAGCATTCCCCGATCAATTTTCAGCCCACGACACAGTCGAACTCAGGCGCACACCCAAAACCGTGGGCTATAGCACACCGATTATGCCTGAAAATGCCCCATTCGCGCTGTTTTGCCCGTTTGACCACCCAAATGGCCTCGAATAAATAAACAGACCATACTGGGATAATCCCCAACCTCCCTGGCTCGCCCCTAATGATTTTTGACCTACGAAACCCATGGACCCCCGGGCCATCGCCAAAACCGTGGGCTATAACACAATGATTTGACCCTAAAATACCTCGTTCATGCCGTTTTGCTCATTTAACCACCCAAATGGCCTCGAATAAATAAACAGACCATACTGGAATGATCGTCAATGTCTTTACCATGCCTCAGTTGATTTTCAGCCCATGGTACCATCGAACCCCGGGACCACCCCTGAAACCGTGGGCTATAGCACATCGATTTGGACCGAAAATGCTCCGTTCGCGCCATTTTACTTGTTGGAACACCCAAATGTCCTCGATAAATAAATGGACCATACTGGGATGATCCCTAACCTCCCTGGCATACCCCATTCAATTTTCATCCCATGGCACCCCTGGACCCTAAGCCCACCCCCAAAACCATAGGCCATAGCACACCGATTTGGCCCAAAAATGCCCTGTTCGCGCTGTTTTGCTTGTTTGACCACCCAAATGGCCTCGAATAAATAAACGAACTGCACTGGAACTATTCCCAATGCCCCTGCCATGCCCCAGTTGATTTTTGGCCCACAGCACCTCCGGACCCCAGGACAATCCACGAACAGGTGGGTTATAGCATACTGAATTGGCCTGAAAATGACCAGTTCATGTTGTTTAGCCCGTTTGACTACCTAAATAGCCTCAAATAAATAAACGGACCACACAGGGATGATCCCTAACCTCCCTGGCATGCCCCAATCGATTTTTAGCTCACGGTACCTATGGACCCTAGGCCCACCCCCAAAGTCGTGGGCTATAGCACACTGATTTGGCTCGAAAATGTTTCGTTAGCACTATTTTGCCTGATTGACCGCCCAAATGGCATCGAATAAATAAATGGACCATAATAGGATTTTCCTCAACCTTCCTGGCACGCCTTGATCAATTTTTGATCCCACAGCACTGCCGGACCCTTGGCCCACCCTCAAAATCGTAGGCCATAGAACACCGATTTTTTCTGAAAATGCCCCATTCGCGCTGGTTCACCTATTTAACCACCCAAATGGCCTCGAATAAATAAACGGACCACATTGGGATGATCCTCAACCCCTTGGCACACCCCGATCCATTATTGGCCTACGGTACCGCAGGTCCCCAAGCCCACCCCTAAAACTGTGGGCTATAACACATTGATTTGGCCTGAAAATGCCCCGTTCACGCCGTTTCACCTATTTGACCACTCAAATGGCCTTGAATAAATAAATGGACCACATTGGGACGAACCCTAACCTACCTGGCATGCCACGGTCTATTTTTGGCCCACGGCACCCTTGGATCCTGGTCCCACACCAAAAATCGTGGTCTATAGCATACCGATTTGGCCTAAAAATGCCCCGTTCTTGCCGTTTCACTTGTTTGACCACTCAAATAGCCTTGAAAAACTAAACGGACCACGCTGGCATAATCCTCAACCTCCCTGGCATGCCCTGGTTGATTTTTGACCTACGTCAACCCCGAACCCTGGGTCCACCCTGGAAAGCATTGGCTATAGCACATTGATATGGCTAGAAGATACCCCATTCGCACTGTTCCGCCCGTTTGACCACCCAATTGGCCACGAATAAATGAACGGACACGCAGAGTTGATACCCAACCTCCCTAGCATGCCCCGATTGACTTTCAACCCACGGCACTCCTAAACCCTGGGCCCACCCGAGAAACCGTGGGCTAAAGCGATTTGGCCTGAAATTACTCCGTTCGAGTCGTTTTGCCTATTTGACCACCCAAATAGCCTCGAATAAATAAAATGACCACACTTGGATGATCCCCAACCACCTTGGTACACCTCAATTAATTTTCAGCCCACGGCATCCCCGAACCCCGAGTCCACCCCCAAAACCGTAGGCCATAGCATATGATTTGGCCCAAAAATGCCCCATTCATGCTGTTTCACCTATTTGACCACCCTAATAGCCTCAACTAAATAAATGAACCACTCTGGGATGATCCTCAACCTCCCTGGCATGCCCCAATAAATTTTTGATCCACAGCACCACCGGACCCCAGGTCCATCCCTGAAACCATTGGCTATTGCACAATGATTTATCACAAAAAATCCCCGTTCGCACCGTTTTGCCTGTTTGACCACCCAAATGGCCTCGAATAAATAATCGGACAACACTGGGATAATCCCCAACCTCCTCGGCACAGCACAGTCAATTTTTGGCTGATGAAACCCCAAGCCCACCGCCGAAACCGTGGGCTATAGCACACCAATTTGGACTGAAAATGCCCTATACGAATCGTTTTGCCCATTTGACAACCCAAATGGTCTTGAATAAATAAACGTACCACACTGGGATGATTCCCAACCTCCCTGGCATGCCCCGATCTTTTTTTAGCCCACAACACCCCCAAAACCTGGGCCTACTCCCGAAACCATGGGCTATAGCACACCGATTTGGCCTAAAAATGCACCGTTCACGCCGTTTCGCCCGTTTGACCACCCAAATAGCCCTGAATAAATAAACAAACCATACTGGGATGATCCCCAACCTCCCAGGCATGCCCTGGATGATTTTTGGCCTATGGCGCCCCCGAACCCTGAGCCCAACCCCAAAACTGGAGGTTATAGCACACCTATTTGGCATGAAAATGCCCTGTTCGCACGGTTTCACTTGTTTGACCAAACAAATGGCCTCGAATAAATAAATATACCACACTGGGACGATCCCAAACCTCCCTGCATGCCCTGGTTGATTTTTGACCCATGAAACCCCCAGACCCTTGGCCCACCCCTGATATCGTGGGCATACTGATTTGGCTAAAAAATGGCCCGTACGTCCCATTTCACTCATTTGACCACCCAAATGGCTTCAAATAAATAAATGGACCACACTGGGACGATCCCAAACCTCCCTGGCATGCCCTAGTTGATTTTTGACCCATGAAACCCCCAGACCTTAGGCCCACCCCTGAAATCGTGGGCACACTGATTTGGCCCAAAAATGGCCCGTTCGTGCCATTTCACTCGTTTCACCACCCAAATGGCCTTAAATAAATAAATGGACCACACTGGGATAATCCCCAGCCTCCCTGGCACGCCAACGTCAATTTTTGGCCTACGGCAACCCCTGACCCTGGGCTCACCCTCAAAACCGTGGGCTATAGCACACTGATTTGGCCTAAAAATTCCTCGTTTTCCCGTTTGACCACCCAATTGGCCTCGAATAAATAAACTGACCACACAGGGATGATCCCCAACCTTCCAAATACGCCCCAATTAGTTTTCAACCTACGACACCCCTAGACCTCGGGTCCACCACCAAAACTGTGGGTTACCATGCAGATTAGGCCCAAAAATGCCTTGTTTTGGCCGTTTTGCCTGTTTGACCACCCAAATAGCCTCAAAAAAATAATGGAGCACACTGGGATGATCCCCAACCTCCCTGGCATGCCCTAGTCAATTTTCGGCCCACAGCACCCCAGGACCCCAGGACTACCCATGAAACCGTGGGCTATACCAGACCGATTTAGCTCAAAAATGCCCCATTTATGCCATTTTGCCCGTTTGACCACCCAAATGGCCTCAAATAAATAAAAGGACTACACTGGGATGATACCCAACCTCCCTGGCATGCGCCGATCGATTTTTAGCCCACAACACCACTGGACACTAGTCCCACCCCCAATATCGTGGGCTATAGCACACTGATTCGGCCTGAAAATGCCCCATTCACGCCGTTTCGGCAATTTGATCACATAAATAGATTCTATAAATAAACGGACCATACTGGGATGATCCCCAACCTCCCTGACATACCTCAGTTCATTTTTGGCCTACAGAACCCTGGAACCCGAGCCCGTCCCCAAAATCGTAGGCTAGAGCATATCGATTTGGCCTAAAAATGCCCCGTTCGTGCCGTTTTGCTAGTTTGACCACTCAAATAGCCTCGAATAAATAAACAAACCACACTTGGACGATCCCTAAACTCCCAGGCATGCCCCGGTCAATTTTTGGCCCATGGCACCACCTAACCTCGAGCCCACCCCCAAAACCGTGGGCTATAGCACAATGATTTGTCCCGAAAATGCCCTGTTAGCGCCGTTTCACCCGTTTGACCATACAAATGGCCTTGAATAAATAAATCGACAACAGTGGGATGATCCCCAATCTCACTGGCACGCCTCGATCAGTTTTTGGCCCACGACACCCCTGGACCCTAGGCCCACCCCCAAAACCATGGGCACAACAATTTGTCTCGAAAATGCCCTGTTCACGTAGTTTCACTCGTTTTACTACCCAAATGGCCTCGAATAAATAAATGGATCACACTGAGATAATCCCCAACCTTCCTAGAACATCTTGGTCAATTTTTAGCCCACGTCACCCTCGAACCCCGAGCCCACCTCCAAAACCATTGGCTATAGCACATTGATTTAGCCCGAAAATGCCCTCTTTGCACTATTTTGCTAGTTTGATCACACAATTGACCTCGAATAAATAAAAGAACCACAAAGGGACGATCCCCAACCTCCCAGGCATGCCCCGGTTAATTTTTGGACTATGGCACCCCAAACCCCGGGTCCAGCGCCAAAACTGTGGGTTATAGCACACCTATTTGTCCCCAAAATGCCTCGTTCGCGCCATTTTGCCCATTTGACTACCCAAAGGGCTTCAAATAAAAAAATGGACCACATTGGGATAATCCCTAACCTCCCTGGCATGCCCCGATCAATTTTAGGCCACAGCACCCTCGAATCCCAGACCCACTCATGAAATCGTAGGCTTTAGCACACCGATTTGGCTTGAAGATACCCCGTTCATGCCGTTTTGCCTATTTGATCACCCAAATGGACTCGAATAAATAAACGGAACACACTGAGATGATCCCCAACCTCCCAAGCATGCCCCGATCTATTTTTGGCCTACATTACCATCGAACCTCAGGCCTACCCCCTATATCGTGGTCTATAGCGCATCGATTTGGCTTGAAAATGCCCTGTTTGCACCGTTTTGACAATTTGACCACCCAAATAGCCTCGAATAAATAAACTGACCACACTGGGATGATCCCCAACCTCCTTGGCATGTCCTAGAAGATTTTTGGCCTATGGCACCATCGAACCCCGGGCCCACCCCTGAATCCGTAGGCTAAAGCACACCGATTTGGCCTGAAAATGCCCCATTCATGCTGTTTTACCCGTTTGACTACCCAAATAGCCTCGACTAATTAAACAAACCATACTGGGATGATCCACAACCTCCCAAATATGCCCAAGTCGATTTTCATCCCAAGGCAACCCCGGACCCCTAGCCCACCCCTAAAACGCTATAGCATACTATTTGGCTCGAAAATATCCTGTTCGCGCCGTTTCACCTGTTTGACCATATAAATGGCCTCGAATAAATAAATAGACCACATTGGGACGATCCTCAACCTCCTTGGCATGCCCCGGTTGATTTTTATCCCACGAGATCCCCAGACCCTAGTCCCACCCCCAAAACCATAGGCACACCGATTATGCCTGAAAATGCCCTGTTCATGTTGTTTCACTTATTTGACCACCCAAATGGCCTCGAATAAATAAACGGACCACACTGGGACAGTACTCAACCCCCTGGTATGCACCGATCAATTTTTGGCCAACGGCATCCCCGGACCCTGGGTCAACCCCCAAAACCGTGGGCTATAGTACACCGATTATGCCCGAAAATGCCCCGTTAGCACTATTTCACCCGTTTGGCAACCCAATTATCCTCGAATGAATAAACGGACCACACAGGGATGATCCCCAACTACCCAGGCACATCCCAATTAATTTTTAGCCCACAAAATCCCTAGACCCTGAGCCCACCCCAAGTCGTGGGTTATAGCAACTGATTTGGCCTGAATATTCCCTATTTGCATCGTTTTATCCGTTTGACAACCCAAGTGGACTCGAATAAAAAATGGACCACACTGGGATAATCCCCAACCTCCCTGGCACGCCCTGGTCAATTTAAAGTCTATAGTACCCCCGAACCCCAGGCCCACCTTTGAAACTGTGGGCTTTAGCACACCGATTTGGCTCGAAGATGCCCCGTTCATGCCGTTTTGCCCGTTTAACCACCCAAATGGCCTCAAATAAATAAACGGACCACACTGGGATGATCCCCATTCTCCCTGCACTACCACGGTCGATTTTGGGCTCACAGCACCGCCGGACCCTAGGCCTACCCCTAAAATCATAGGCTATAGCACACCAATTCAGCCTGAAAATGCCCTGTTCAAGCCGTTTTGCTAATTTGACCACCCAAATAGCACCGAATAAATAAACTGACCACATGGGGACAAGCCCCAACCTCTCTGGCACACCTCTGTCAATTTTTGGACCATAGCACCCACGAACCTCAAGCCCACCCTTAAAACTATAAGTTTGAGCACATCAATTTGTCTTGAAAATATCCCGTTTATGCTGTTTTGCCCGTTTGACTACCCAAATGGCCTCAAATTAATAAACAGACCACACAAGGATGATCCCCGACCTTTCTAGCACACCTCGGTTAATTTTTGGCACACGACACACCTAGACCCGATGCCCACTCCCAAACCGTGGGCTATAGCACACCGATTTAGCTCAAAAATGCACTGTTCGTGCAGTTTTGCTCATTTGACCACCCAAATGGCCTCGAATAAAGAAACTAACCACACAGGGATGATCCCTAATATCCCTGACATGCCCCGATCAATTTTTGGCCCACGGCACCCACGAACCCCTGGCCCACCCATGAAACCGTGGGTTATAGCACACCAATTTATCCCGAAAATGCCCTGTTCATGCCGTTTTGCCCATTTGACCACCCAAATGGCCTCGGGTAAATAAACAGACCACACTGGGACCATCCCCAACTACCCTAGCATGCCCCGGTCAAATTTTAAACCACGACACCCCGGAACTCGGGGTCAAACCCCAAAAGCATAGGCTATAGCACACTAATTTAGCCTGAAAATATCCCGTTTGTACCGTTTTGCCCGTCTGACCACTCCAATAGCCTCTAATAAATAAATGAACCATACTGCGACGATCCCTAACCTCCCAGGCATGCCCCGATTAATTTTTGGCCTACGGTACCCCCAAATCCCAGGTCCACCCCCAAAACCGTGGGCCATAGCATACGATTTGGTCAAAAAATATCCCGTTCGTCCTATTTCGCTCGTTTGACCACCCAAATCGCCTCGAATAAATAATCAAACCACACAGGAATGATCTCCAACTTTTCTGGCATGCCTCGGTCAATTTTTAGTCCACAACACCGCTGGACCCTGCACCCATCCCCGAAACCATATGTTATAGCACACCAATTTGACTTGAAAATGCCTCGTTCGTACCGTTTTACTCGTTTGTCCATGCAAATAGCCTCGAATAAATAAACGAACCATACTGTGATGATCCCCAACCTCCCTGGCATGCCTCGACAAATTTTCGGCCCACGAAACCCCCAAACCCCATGTCCACCCTTGAAATCGTGGGCTATAGCACACCGATTTATCTTGAAAATGCCCCGTTCGTACCGTTTCGCTTGTTTGACCACCCAAATAGCCTTGAATAAATAAAAAGACAATACTGGGATGATCCCCAACCTTCCTTGCATGCCCCAATTGATTTTCAGCCCACGGCACCCTCGGACCCCGACCTACACTCGAAAACATAGGCTATAACACTCTGATGTTTCTCAAAAATGCCCCGTTTGCACTATTTTGATCGTTTGACCACCCAATAGGCCACGAATAAATAAACAGACCATACAGGGACGGTCCCCAATCTCCCTAGCTTGCCTCGATCTATTTTTGGCTAATGGAACGCCCAAACCCTGAGCCCACCCTTGAAACCATGAGCTATAGCACACCAATTAGGCACGAAGATGCCCCGTTCATGCCATTTTGCCCGTTTGACCACCCAAATGGCCTCGAACAAATAAATAAACCATACTGGGACAATCACCAACCTCCGTGGCATGCCCCAATCAATTTTTGGCCCACAAAACCATCGGACCCCAGTCCCACCCCCAAAACCATGGGCTATACCACACTGATTTGGATAAAAACTGCCCCGTTTGTGCCATTTCACCCGTTTGACCACCCAAATAGTGTCGACTAATTTAATGGACCATATTGGGATGATCAAAAACCTTCCTGGCACGCCCCGATCAAATTTGGTCTCACGGCATCCTCGGACCCCAAGCCTACCCTAAAAACTGTGGGCTATAGCACACTGGTTTGGCCAAAAAATGACCCATTCGTGTTGTTTTACTTATTTGACCACCCAAATGGCCTCGAATAAATAACGTACCACACTAGGACAATCCCCAACCTTCCTGGCATTCCCCATTCAATATTTGGCCAGCGACACCCTCAAACCCGAAAACTACCCCCAAACTGTAGGCCATAGCACACCGATTTGGCCTGAAAATACCCTGTTCTCGCCGTTTTTCCAGTTTGATCAGCCAAATAGCCTCGAATAATTAAGCGGACCATACTGGAATAATCAAAAACCTCCCTCGTATGCCCTAATTGATTTTTGGCACACAGCAATCACAGACCCCGGGACCACCCATAAAATCGTGGCCTATAACACACTGATTTGGCTCGAAAATGCCTCGTTCGTTCCGTTTTGCTCGTTTGACCACCCAAATGGCCTCGAATAAATAAATGGACCACACTGGAATTATCATCAACCTCCCTGGTATGCCTCAGTCAATTTTTGACCCACGATACACCTGGACCTGGGGCTACACCCAAAACTATGGGCTATAGCACACTGATTAGGCTCAAAAATGCCATATTTGTGCCGTTTTGCCTATTTAACCAGCCAAATGGCCTCGAATATAGATATAAAACACACATGGATGATCCCCAACATCCATGGCATGCCCCGGTCGATTTTCAGGCCACGGCACTCCCAAACCCCATGCCCACCCCTAAAATCGTAGGCTATAGCACATCGATTTATCCTGAAAATATCCTGCTCATGCCATTTCGCCTATTTAACCCCACAAATAGCCTCGAATAAATAAATGGACCACACTGGGATGATCCCCAACCTCCATGGCATGCCTTGGTCGAGTTTAGGACCACGGCACCCCCGAAAGCGTGGACTATAGCACACCAATTTTTCCTAAAAATACCTCGTTTACGCCGTTTTGCCCATTTGACCACTCAAATAGCCTCGAATAAATAAATGGAATGCATTGGTATGATCCCCAACTTCCCAGGCATGCCCCTATTAATTTTCGGCCCATGGAACCCCCAGATCCCGGGGCCACCCCAGAACTGTGGGCTATAGCACACTGATATATAACCTAAAATGCCCTGTTCACGCTATTTCGCCCATTTTGACCACCCAAATGGCCTCAAATAAATAAACGGACCATACTGGGATGATCCCCAACCTCCCTAGCACGCCCCGATCAATTTTCGACAGATGTTACCCCCGGACCCTGAGTCCACCCCCAAAATTGTGGGCTACAACATACTTATTTAGCCCGAAATCACCTCGTTCGCATTATTTTTCCTGTTTGAACACTTAAATAGCCTTGAATAAAGAAATGGACCATACTGGGATTTGGCTCAAAAATACCCCATTCGTGCCGTTTTGCCTATTTTTTGGCTCGAAAATACCCCATTTGCGCTGTCTCGCCTGCTTGACCACCCAAATGGCCTCGAATAAATAAATAGACCACACTAAGATGATCCCCAACCTCTCTGGAATGCCCTGATAAATTTTCAGCCAGTAGCACCCCGAATAAATAAAAGGACCACACTGGGATAATTCCTAAATTCTTTGGTATTCCCAAGTCAATTTTCTGCCCACGGCACCCCCAGACCTGGCCCACCCCCGAAACTATGCGCTATAGCACACTGATTTGGCCTGAAAATTCCCTGTTTGCGTCATTTCACCCGTTTGACCATCCAAATGGCCTTGAATAAATAAACGGACCATCCAGGGTTGATCCCCAAACTCCCTTGCATGCCCTACTCAATTTTTGGCCCAAGAAACCCCCAGACCACGGGCCTACCCCCAAAACCGTGGGTAATAGCACACCGATTTAGCCCAAAAATGCCATGTTTGCACTGTTTTGCCCGTTTGACCATTTAAATGGCCTCGTATAAATAAATGGACCACGCTGGGATGATACCCAATCTCCTTGGAATGCCTCAGTCAATTTTTTGCCCACGAGACCCTTGGACTCCCGTCTTACCCCAAAAATCGTAGGCTATAGCAGATCAATTTGTCCCGAAAATGCTCTATTCACGTTGTTTCACCCGTTTAACCAACAAAATGGACTCGAATAAATAAACGAACCACACTGGGATGATCGTCAACCTCCCTGGCATGCCCTGGTCAATTTTTAGCCCACGACACCCCCGAATCGTGGGCTATAGCACACCAATTTGGGCAGAAATTACCCCGTTCACACCATTTTGCCCTTTTGACCAAACAAGTGTCCTCGAATAAATAAATGGACTACAGTGGGATGATCTTCAATCCCCTTGACACGCCCTGGTCAATTTTCAACCCACGACACCCTCGGATCCCAAACCCACCCTCAAAACAGTGGGCTATATAGCACACCTATTTGGCCCGAAAATGCCCCATTTGCGCCGTTTCACCTATTTGACTACCCAAATGGCATCGAATAAATAAATGGAGCACACTAGGATGATCTCAAACTTCCCTGGCATGCCCTGATTTATTTTTAGCCCACGACACCCGCAGACCCTCATCCTACCCCCGAAACCTTGGCGAATAGGACACCGACTTAGCCCAAAAATGCACCGTTCACACCGCTTTGCCGATTTCACCACTCAAATGACCTCAAATAATTAAAAAGACCATACTGGGATGATCCCTAACCTCCCTATCATGCCCCGGTCAATTTTTCCCATGACACCCCCGAACCCCAGCTCCACCCCCAAAACTGTGGGCTATAGCACACCGATTTAGCCTAAAAATACTCCATTTGTTCCATTTTGCCTGTTTGGACAAAAAAATAGCCTCGAATAAACAAATAAATAGACCATATAGGGATGATCCCTAAGCTCCTCGGTATGCCTCAATTGATTTTTGACCTGCGGCACCCCCGAACATCGGGCCCACCCATAAAACCATAGGCCATAGCACATCGATTTGGCCCAAAAATGCCCCATTCATGCCGCTTCGCCCGTTTGAACACCCAAATGGCCTTAAATAAATAAATGGACCACATTAGGATGATCCCCAAACTCCCTGGCATGCCCCTGTCAATTTTCTGCCGACGGCACCCCCGAACCTCGAGCCTAGCCCCAAAACTGTGGGGCATACCGGTTTTGCTTGAAAATGCCCTATTTGCGCCATTTCACCCATTTGACCACCCAAATGGCCTCTAATAAATAAACGGACCA
>JAPEIP010000009.1:5061924-5077967 GCA_026120095.1 Capsicum chinense
TTGTTTAATTTTTTGTGGCCATTTGGGTGGACAAACATGCAAAACGGTGTGGACGGAGCATTTTGGGGCCAAATCAATGTGCTATAGCCCATGATGTAGGGGGTGAGCCCATCGTACGGGCGTGCTGTGGGTCAAAAATCAACCGAGGTATGCCAGGTAGGTTGGGGATCATCCTAGTGTAGTTCGTTCAAATTTTTGTTGCTATTTTGGGCTAAATCGATGTGCTATAGACCACGGTTTTGGGGGTGGGACAGGGTTTCGAGTGTACTGTGGATAGAAAATTGACTAGGGCATGCCAAGGAGGTTAGGGATCATCCTAGTATAGTCTATTTAATTTTTTGGGGCTAGTTGGTAGGAAAAGGGGGCGAAAAGGCACAAACGGGGTGTTTTCGGGCCAAATCAGTGTGCTATAGCCCACGGTTTTGGGGGTGGATCCGGGGTACGGGCGTGCTGTGGGACAAAAATCGACCGGGGCATTCTAGGGAGGTTGGGGATCGTCCCAGTGTGGTTCGTTTAATTTTATGTGGCCATTTTGGTGGGAAAATGGGTGAAATGGTGTGAACGGGTATTTTTGGGCAAAATCTGTGTCCTATAGCCCATTGTTTTAGGGGAGGGCAAGGGGTCCTACGTGCAGTGGGCCGATAAATGAATGGGGTGTACCATGGAGGTTGGGGATCATTTTAGTATGGTTTATTTAATTCTTCGTGGCCATTTGGGTGGACAAACGGGCAAAATGACGCGAATGGGGCATTTTCTAGAAAAATCGGTGTGCTATATCCCATGGTTTTTAGGGCGGGCCGGGGGTCCGAGCGCACTGTGGGTTAAAAATCAGCCAAGGTATGCCAGGGAGATTGGGGATTGTCCCAGTGTGGTCTGTTTAATTTCTCGTGGCCATTTGGGTGGACTAACAGGTAAAACGGCCTGAACAGAGCATTTTCGGGCTCAATTGGTGTGCTATATCCCACGGTTTTGGGGGTGGGCAGGGGTCTAGGAATGTTGTGGGATGAAAATTGATTGGGGCCTGCCAAGGAGGTTAAGGATCATCTCAGTATGGTCCATTTAATTTTTATTGTCCATTTGGGTGGACATACGGGTGAAACGGCATGAACGGGGCATTTTTAGGATAAATCGGTATGCTATAGCCCATGGTTTTGGGGGTAGGCTCGGGGTTCGAGCGTTCTGTAGGCCAAAAATCGAGCGGGCCATGCCAGGGAGGTTGGGGATTGTTCCAGTGTGGTCCGTTTAATTTTTGTGGTCATTTGGGTGGACAAACAGGCAAAACGGCGCAAACAGGGCATTTTGGGCCAAATCAATGTGCTATAGCCCACGATTTAGGAGGTAGGCCAGGGGTCCGGGCATGCTGTGGGCCAAAAATTGACAGGGGCATGCCAGGGAGGTTGGGGATTATCCCAATATGGTCTGTTTAATTTTTTGTGGCCACTTTGGTGGACAAACAGGCGGAACGGCTGGAACGGGGCATTTTCGGGCTAAATCATTGTGCTATATCCCACGATTTTAGGGGTGGGCCCAGGGTTTGGGTGTACCGTCGGCAAAAAATTGACCAGGATATGCCAGAGACGGTGGGATCGTCCTAGTGTGTTTCATTAAATTTTTCGATTCCATTTGGTGAACAAAAAAGCGAAACATCGCGAATGGGGCATTTTCATATGAAATCGATGTGCTATATCCTATGAATTTAAGGGTGGGCCCAGGGTTCAGGCATGCTGTGGGTCAAAAATTGATAAGAGTGTGCCAGGGAGGTTGGGGATCATCCCAGTGTGGTCCGTTTAATTTTTCCTAGCCATTTGGGGGACAAACTGGTGAAATAGCGCGAACAGGGCATTTTGGGGCCAAATTGGTGTGCTATAGCCTACGGTTTTGAGGGTAGGCCCGGGGTCCAGGCATGCTGTGGTCCAAAAATTGACTAGGGAATTCCAGAGGGGTTAGAGATTGTCCCAGTGTGGTTCGTTTAATTTTTTATGGATATTTGGTTGGACAAATGGGAGAAACGACGCGTACGAGGTTTTTGGGCCTAATAGGTGTGCTATGGCCCACGATTTTGGGGATGAGCCAGGTGTCCGGGCGTGTTGTGAGCCAAAAATTGATTGGGGCTTGGCAGGGAAGTTGGGGATCATCCCAGTATGGTCCATTTAATTTTTTGTGGCTATTTGGGTGGTCAAATGGGTGAAACAGCGGGAACGGGGTATTTTCAGGCCAAATCGATGAGCTATAGCCCATGGTTTCTGGGTTAGGCCCTGGGTCTGGGCGTGCTATGGGCCAAAAATTAATCAAGGCATGCCAGGTAGGTTGGGGATCATCCTAGAGGGGTTCGTTTAATTTTTTGTGGCCATTTGGATGGACAAACGGGCGACACTGCGCGAACGGGGCATTTTTAGGCCTAATAGGTGTACTATAGCCCACAATTTTGGGGGTGGGCTCGGGGTTTAAGCATGCTGTTGGAGAAAAATCGATCGAGGCATGCCTGGGAGGTTGGGGATCATCCTAGTATGCTTTGTTTAATTTTTCATGGCCATTTGGGTGGAAAAACAGGAAAAACAGCGCAAACGAAGCATTTTTATGAAATAAGTGTGTGCTATATTCCACGATTTTAGGGGTGGGCCCAGGGTTTGGGTGTATTGTCAGCCGAAAATTGACCAGGATGCGCCAGAGAGGGTGGTATCGTCCTAGTGTGGTCCGTTAAATTTTTCATGGCCATTTGGATGAACAAACAAGCGAAACATCGCGAACGGTGCATTTTCATGTGAAATCAATGTGCTATATCCTACGAATTCAAGGGTGGGCCAAGGGTTCAGGCATGCTGTGGGTCAAAAATTGACAGGAGTGTGCCAGGGAGGTTGGGGATCATCCCAGTGTGGTCCATTTAATTTTTCCTAGCTATTTGGGGGACAAACTGGTGAAATAGTGCGAACAAGGCATTTTGGGGCCAAATTGGTGTGCTATAGCCTACGGTTTTGAGGGTAGACCCGGGGTCCAGGTATGCTGTGGGCCAAAAATTGACTAGGGAATGCCAAAGGGGTTAGGGATTCTCCTAGTATGGTTCGTTTAATTTTTTATGGCTATTTAGTGGGACAAATGGGAGAAACGATGCGTACGAGGTTTTTGGGCCTAATCGGTGTGCTATGGCCAACGATTTTGGGGATGAGCCAGGTGTCCGGGCGTGTTGTGAGCCAAAAATTGATCGGGGCATGGCAGGGAAGTTGGGATCATCCCAGTATGGTCCATTTAATTTTTTGTGGCTATTTGGGTGGACAAATGGGTGAAACAGCGGGAACGGGGTATTTTCAGGCCAAATCGATGAGCTATAGCCCATGGTTTCATGGATTAGGCCCTGGGTCCAGCCGTACTATGGGCCAAAAATTAATCAGGGCATGCCAGGTAGGTTGGGATCATCCTAGTGGGGTTCGTTCAATTTTTTGTGGCCATTTGGGTTGACAAACGGGCGACACTGTGCGAACGGGGCATTTTTGGGCCTAATAGGTGTACTATAGCCCACAATTTTGGGGGTGGGCCCGGGGTTTAGGCATGCTGTGGGCGAAAAATCAATCGAGGCATGCCTGGGAGGTTGGGGATCATCCCAGTATGCTCTGTTTAATTTTTCATGGCCATTTGGGTGGAAAAACAGGCAAAATGGCGCGAACGAGGCATTTTTGTGAAAAAACTGTGTGCTATATCCCACGATTTTAGGGGTGGGCCCAGGGTTTGGGTGTACCGTCGGCAAAAATTTGACCAGGATGTGCCAGAGAGGGTGGGATCGTTCTAGTGTGTTCCGTTAAATTTTTCGTGGCCATTTGGATGAACAAACAAGCGAAACATCGCGAACGGGGCATTTTCATGTGAAATCGATGTGCTATATCCTACGAATTCAAGGGTGGGCCGAGGGTTCAGGCATGCTGTGGGTCAAAAAATGACAGGAGTGTGCCAGGGAGGTTGGGGATCACCCCAGTGTGGTCCTTTTAATTTTTTGTGGACATTTGGGGGACAAACTGGTGAAATAGCGCGAACAGGGCATTTTGGGGCCAAATTGGTATGCCATAGCCTACGGTTTCGAGGGTAGACCTGGGGTCCAAGTATGCTGTGGGCCAAAAATTGACTAGGGAATGCCAGAGGGGTTAGGGATTGTCCTAGTGTGGTTCGTTTAATTTTTTATGGCTATTTGGTTGGACAAATGGGAGAAACGATGCGTACGAGGTTTTTGGGCCTAATCGATGTGCTATGGCCCATGATTTTGGGGATGAGCTAGGTGTACGGGCGTGTTGTAAGCCAAAAATTGATTGGGGCATGGCAGGGAAGTTGGGGATCATCCCAGTATGGTCCATTTAATTTTTTGTGGCTATTTGGGTGGACAAATGGGTGAAACAGCGGGAACGGGGTATTTTCAGGCCAAATCGATGAGCTATAGCCCATGGTTTCTGGGTTAGGCCCTGGGTCCCAGCGTGCTATGGGCTAAAAATCAATCAGGGCTGCCAAGTAGGTTGGGGATCATCCTATTCGGGTTCGTTCAATTTTTTGTGGCCATTTGGGTGGACAAACGGGCGACACTGCGCGAACGGGGCATTTTTGGGCCTAAAAGGTGTACTATAGCCCACAATTTTAGGGGTGGGCCCGGGGTTCAGGCATGCTGTGGGCGAAAAATCAATCGAGGCATGCCTGGGAGGTTGGGAATCATCCCAGTATGGTCTGTTTAATTTTTCATGGCCATTTGGGTGGAAAAACAGGCAAAACAGAGCGAATGAGGCATTTTTGTGAATAAACTGTGTGCTATAGTCCACGGTTTTGGGGGTGGTCCCAAGTTCCGGGCGTGGTGTGGGCTAAAAATAAATCGGGGCATGCCAGGGAGGTTGGGGATCATCCCAGTGTGGTCTGTTTATTTTTTTGTGGCTATTTGTGTTACAAACTGGCAAAACAGAGTGAACGATGTATTTTCAAGGAAAATCGGTGTTCTATAGCCCACGATTTTGGGGGTGGGTTTGGGGTCCAGGCATGCTGTGGGTAAAAAATTAATCGAAGTATGACAGGGAGTTTGGGACATTTGGGTGGACTAACGGGCAAAACAACGCGATCGGGATATTTTAGGGCCTTATCGGTGTGCTATATCCCAGGATTTCTGGAATACCCCAGTGTTCGGGGGTGCTGTGGGCTAAAAATTGAATGGGGCATGCCTGGGAGGTTGGGGATCATCCCAGTGTGGTCCGTTTAATTTTTCATGGTCATTTCGGTACACAAATGGGCAAAAAGGCGCAAACGAGGCATTTTCAAATCGAATCGATGTGCTATAGCCTACGATTTTGGGGGTGGGCCCAGGGTTCAAGCGTGTTGTTGGATAAAAATAGACCGAGACATGCCAGGGAAGCTGGGAGTCATCCCAGTATAGTCTGTTTAATTTTTTGTAGCCATATGTGTGGACAAACGGGCTAAACGGCCCAAACAGGGTATTTTCGGGCCAAATCCGTGTGCTATAGCCCCCAATTTTGGGTGTGGGCCCAGGGTCCGAGCATGTTATGCATCAAAAATTGATCGGGGCATGACAGGGTGATTGAGGATCATCCCAGTGTGGTCCGTTCAATTTTTCTTAGCCATATGTATGGACAAACGGGTAAAAAAGCCTAAATAGAGTATTTTTGGGCCAAATCGGTGTGCTATAGCCCCCAATTTTAGAGGTGGGCCCAGGGTCCAGGCATGTTATGCATCGAAATCAACCGAGGCATGACAGGGAAATTGGGGATCATTCCAGTGTGGTCCGTTTAATTTTTCATGGCCACTTGGGTGGACAAATAGGTGAAACAGTGCAAACGGGGCATTTTCGGTCCAAATCGATGTGCTATAGCCTACGGTTTTAGGGATGGTCCAGGGGTTTGGGCGTACTGTGGACCGAAAATTGATTGAGGCATGCCAGGGAGGTTGGGGATGATCCCACTATGGTTCATCTAATTTTTTGTGGCCATTTGGGTAGACAAACGAGCAAAACAGCGTGAACGAGGCCTTTTAGAGCAAAATCTGTGTGCTTTAACTCACATGTTTTAGGATGGGCCTGGGGCAGGACGTTCTGTGGGCCAAATATTGATCCAGGCTTGCCAGGAAGGTTGGGTATCACCCTAGTGTGTTCTGGTATCACCCCAGTGTGTTCCGTTTAATTTTGCATGGCCATTTGGGTGGACAAACAGGCAAAACGGCATGAATGGGGTATTTTTGGGCCAAGTTAGTATTCTATAGTCCGCGGTTTCAGGGGGTCGAGGTCCGACTTGATATTGGCCAAAAATTGATCGAGGCATGCCAAGGAGGTTGGGGATCATCCCAGTATGGTCTGTTTTATTTTTGTGGCTATTTGGGTGGACAAACAAGCGAAATGGAGTGAACAGTCTATTTTTTGGCCAAATTAGTGTGCTATAGCCTATGGTTTTAGGGGTGGGCCTAGGGTCCACGCGTGCTGTGGGCTGAAAATTAACTAGGGCATGCCAGGGAGGTTGGTGATCATCCCAGTATGGTCCATTTAATTTTGGTGACATTTGGGTGGATAAACGGACAAAACGATGCGAACGGGGCATTTTAGGGATAAATCAGTGCGCTATAGCCCAAGATTTTGGGGTGGGCCTGGGTTCCGAGGGTGCTTTGGGTTGAAAATCAAATAGGGCATGCCAGGGAGGTTGGGATCATCCCATTGTGGTCCATTTAATGTTTTGTGGCCATTTGGGTGGCCAAACAGGCGAAACGCCACAAACGGTGTATTTTTGGGCTAAATTAGTGTGCTATAGCCCACGGTTTTGGTGGTGGGCCCGGGGTTCGAGCATGCTGTCGGCTAAAAATCAATCGAGGCATACCAGGGAGGTTGGGGATCATCCCAGTATGGTCTATTTTATTTATTGTGGCCATTTCGATGTTCAAGCAGGAGAAACGACGCAAATGGGGCATTTTAGGGCCAAATCGGTGTGCAATTGCCCACAATTTAGGGGGTGGGCTAGGGGAACGGGTATGTTGTGGGTTAAAAATTGATCGGGGTACACCAGGGAGGTTGGGATTGTCCCCGTGTGGTCCGTTTAATTTTTTATTTCCATTTGGGTGGACAAACTGGCAAAACAGAGCGAACGAGGCATTTTCGAAGCAAATCGATGTGTTATAGCCCATGGTTTTGGGGGTAGGTCCGATTTCAGGGCGTGCTGTGGGCGTAAAATCAATCAGGGCATGCTAGGAAGGTTGGGATATTCCGAATATCATCCGTTTAATTTTTTATGGCAATTTGGATGGATAAATTGTTGAAACGACGTGAATGGGGCATTTTTGGGCTAAATCAGTGTGCTATAGCCCATGATTTTAGGGTTTGGCCCGAGGTATAGGCATGCTATGTGCCAAAAATCAACCTGGGCATGCCAAGGTGTTGAGGATTGTCCCAGTGTGATCCATTAAATTTTTTGTGGCTATTTGGGTGCACAAACGGGCGAAAGGGCGCGAACAGGGCATTTTCAGGCCAAAATGGTGTGCTATAGCCCATGGTTTTGGGGGTGGGCCGAGGTCCGGGCGTGCTATTGACCAAAAATCAATTGAGGCATGCCAAGGAGGTTGGGGATCATCCCAGTACGGTTCGTTTAATTTTTTGTGGCTATTTGGGATGATAAATGGGCAAAACGGCAGGAATAGGGCACTTTTAGGTTAAATCGGAGTGCTATAACCTGTGGTTTTGGGGGTGGGCCCGGGGATCGGGCGTGCTGTGGGCCAAAAATTGATCAGGGTATTCCAGGGAGGTTGGAGATCATCCCATTATGGTTCGTTTAATTTTTCGTGGCAATTTGGGTGGACAAATAGGCAAAACGGCATGAATAGGGCATTTTCGAGCCAAATAGATGTGCTATAGCCCATGGTTTTGGGGGTGGGTTCGGTCTTCGAGCATGCCAAAAATCAACCTTAGCATGCCAGAGAGGTTGGGGATCATTCAAGTATGGTTCATTTAGTTTTTCATGGCCATTTGGGTGGACAAACAGGCAAAACGGCTCGAACAGGGCATTTTCGAGCAAAAATGGTGTGCTATAACCCACGGTTTTGGGGGTGGGCCTGGGGTTCGAGCATTCCGTGGGCCAAAAATTGACTAGGACGTGCCAGGGAGGCTGGGGATCATTTCAGTGTGGTCCGTTGAATTTTTTGTGGCCATTTGGGTGTACAAATAGGCGAAAGGGCACGAACGGGGTATTTTCAAGCCAAATTGGTGTGCTATAACCTACAATTTTAAGGGTGGGCCTGGGTTCGGGCGTGCTGCGGACCAAAAATTAACTGGGGCATTCCAGGGAGGTTAGGTATCATCCCATTGTGTTTCCTTTAACTTTTTCTGGCCATTTGGGTGGACAAACGGGTGAAACAACGCGAACTGGGCATTTTGGGGCCAAATCGATGTGCTATAGCCCATGGTTTAGGGGGTGAGCCCTTCGTACGGGTGTGTTGTGGGACAAAAATTGACCGAGGTATGCCAGGTAGGTTGGTTATCATCCCAGTGTAGTTTGTTTAATTTTTTATGGTTATTTTGGGCTAAATTGGTGTGCTATAGCCCACAGATTCGGGGGTGGGATAGGGTTTTGAGTGTACTGTGGATAGAAAATTGACTGGGGCATACCAAAGAGGTTTGGGATTGTCCCAGTGTAGTTTATTTAATTTTTTGGGGCTATTTGGGCGGAAAAAGGGGCAAAAAGGCGCGAACGGGGTGTTTTCGGGGCAAAGTTGTGTGCTATAGCCCATGGTTTTGGGGGTAGGCCTAGGGTACGGGCGTGTTGTGGGACAAAAATCGACCGGGGCATTCTAGGGAGGTTGGGGATCATCCCAGTGTGGTCCATTTAATTTTTTGTGGCCATTTTGGTTGAAAAAGGGGTGAAATAGCGTGAACGAGTATTTTTGGGCTAAATCTGTGTGCTATTGCCCATTGTTTAGAGGGTGGGCAAGAGGTCCTGGCGTGCAGTGGGCCGATAATCGAACGAGGTGCGCCATGGAGGTTGCGGATCATTTTAGTGTGGTCCATTTAATTCTTCATGGCCATTTGGGTGGACAAACGGGAGAAGTGATGCTAACGGGGCATTTTCTAGAAAAATCAATGTGCTATATCCCATGGTTTTTGGGTGGGCCCGGGGTCTGAGCGTACTGTGGATTAAAAATTGACCAAGGCATGCCAGGGAGATTGGGTATCATCCCAGTGTGGTTCGTTTAATTTTTCTTGGCCATTTGTGTGGACAAACAGGCAAAACGACGTGAATAGGGCATTTTCGGGCTAAATCGGTGTTCTATATCTCAACGTTTTGGGGGTAGATAGGGGTCCGGGCGTGCTATGGGACAAAAATTTATTGGGGCATGCCAAGGAAGTTACGGATTATCCCAGTGTGATCCATTTAATTTTTCAGGGTTATTTGGGTGGAAAACGGGTGTAACGGCACGAACGGGGCATTTTAGGGACAAATCGGTATGCTATAGCCCACGGTTTTAGGGGTATGCCCGAGGTTCGGGTGTGCTGTTGGCAAAAAATTGAACGGGCCATGCCAGGGAGGTTGGGGATCATTATAATGTGGTCCATTTAATTTTTTGTGGCTATTTCGGTGGACAAACATGCAAAATAGAGTGAACGGGGCATTTTGGGGCCGAATCGATGTGCTATAGCCCATGGTTTAGGGGGTGACCCCGTCGTACGAGCGTTCTGCGGATCAAAAATCAACCGAGGTATGCCAGGTAGGTTAGGGATTGTCCCAGTATAATTCATTTAATTTTTTGTTGCTATTTTAGGCTAAATCGGTGTGCTATAGACCACGGTTTCGGGGGTGGGACAGGGTTTCGAGTGTATTGTGGATACAAAATTGACTGGGGCATGCCAAGGAGGTTTAGGATCATCCTAGTGTAGTCTGTTTAATATTTTGGTGCTATTTGGTATGACAAAGGGGCGAAAAGGTGCAAACGAGGAATTTTTAGGCTAAATCGGTGTGCTATAGCCCACGATTTTGGGGGTGGGCCCGGGGTACGGTCGTGCTGTGGGATAAAAATTAATCGGGGCATTCTAGGGAGGTTGGGGATCATCCCAGTGTGGTTCGTTTAATTTTCTGTGGCCATTTTGGTGGAAAAATTAGTGAAATGGTGTGAACGGGTATTTTTGGGCTAAATCTATGTTCTATTGCCCATTGTTTCGGGGGTGGGCAAGGGGTCCTGGCGTGCAGCAGGCTGATAATTAAATAGGGCATTCCATGGAGGTTGGGGATTGTTTTAGTATGGTCCATTTAATTCTTCGTGGCCATTTGGGTGGACAAACGGGCGAAATGACGCGAACAGGGCATTTTCTAGAAAAATTGGTGTGCTATATCCCACAGTTTTTAGGGTGGGCCCGGGGTCCGCGTGCACTGTGGGTTATAAATCGACCAAGGTATGCCAAGGAGATTGGGGATCGTCCCAGTATGGTCCGTTTCTTTTTTTGTGGCCATTTGGGTGGACGAAAAGGTGAAACAGCGCAAACGGGGCATTTTCGGGCTAAATTGGTGTTCTATATGCCACGATTTTGGGGGTGGCCAGGGGTCCGGGTGTGTTGTGGGACAAAAATTGATTGGGGCGTGCCAAAGAGGTTAGGGATCGTCCCAGTGTGGTCCATTTAATTTTTCGTGGCCATTTGGGTGGACAAACGGGTGAAATGGCATGAACGAGGCATTTTTGGGACAAATCGGTATGCTATAGCCCACGGTTTTGGGGGTAGGCTCGGGGTTCGGTTGTGCTGTGGGCCAACAATTGATCGGGCCATGGCAGGGAGGTTGGGGATCATTCTGATGTGGTCCGTTTAATTTTTTGTGGCCATTTGGGTGGACAAACATGCAAAACGGCACAAACAGGGTATTTTCAAGCCAAATCAATGTGCTATTGCCCACGAATTAGGGGGTAGGCCCAGAGTCCGGGCGTTCTGTGGGCGAAAAATTGACAGGGGTGTGCCAGGGAGGTTGGGGATTATCCCAATATGGTCCGTTTAATTTTTTGTGGCCATTTGAGTGGACAAACGAGCGGAACGGCTCGAACGGGGGATTTTTGGGCCAAATCATTGTGCTATATCCCATGATTTTAGGGGTGGGCTTGGGGTTTGGGTGTGTTGTTGGCCAAAAATTGACCGGGATATGCCAGAGAGGGTGGGATCATCCTAGTGTGGTTCGTAAAATTTTTCGTGGCCATTTGGGTGCAGTGACAAGCGAATCATCGCGAATGGGGCATTTTCATGTGAAATCGATGTGCTATATCCTATGAATTCGAGGGTGGGCCCAGGGTTTAGGCATGTTGTTGGTCGAACATTGATTGGAGTGTGACAGGGAGGTTGCAGATCATCCCAGTGTGGTCCGTTTAATTTTTCGTGACCATTTGGGGGACAAATAGGTGAAATAGCACAAATGGGACATTTGGGGCCAAATTGGTGTACTATAGCCCACGGTTTCAAGGGTAGACCCAGGGTCAAGGCGTGCTATGGTACAAAAATTGACTGGGGCATGATAGGGGAGTTAGGGATCGTCCCAGTGCAGTTCATTTAATTTTTTATGGCTATTTGGGTAGACAAACGGGAGAAACGGCACGTATGGGGGTTTTGGACCAAATCGGTGTGCTATGGCCAACGATTTTGGGGATGGGCCTGGTGTCTGGGTGTGTTGTTGGCCAAAAATCAATCGGGACATGGCAGGGAAGTTGGGGATCATCCCATTGTGGTCCATTTAATTTTTTGTGGCTATTTGAGTGGACAAATGGGTGAAACGGCGGGAATGGGGTATTTTCGGGCTAAATTGATGTGCTATAGCCCATAGTTTATGGGTTACGCCCGAGGTATGGGCGTGCAATGGGTCAAAAATCAATTGGGGCATGCCAGCTAGGATGGGGATCATCCTAGAGTAGTTCATTTAATTTGTCGTGGCCATTTGGGTACACAAATGGGCAAAGAAACGCGAACGGGGCATTTTTGGATCGAATTGGTTTGCTATAGACTACAATTTTCGGGGTGGGATCGGGGTTCGAGCGTGTTGTGGGATAAAAATTGACCAGGATATGCCAAGGAAGTTGGGAGTCATCCCAGTATGGTCTGTTTAATTTTTCGTAGCCATATGTATGGGCAAAAGGGTAAAACGGCCCAAATTGGGTATTTTCGGGCCAAATCGGTGTGCTATAACCCCCAATTTTGGGGGTGGGCCCAGGGTCCGAGCATGTTATACATCAAAAATCGATCGGGGCATGCCAGGGAAATTGGGGATCATCCCAGTGTGGCACGTTTAATTTTTCGTAGCCATATGTGTGGACAAACGGGTAAAACAGGTCGAACAGGGTATTTTTGGGCCAAATCGGTGCGCTATAGCCCTCAATTTTGGGGGTGGGCCTAAGGTTCGGACATGTTATGCATTAAAAATTGACCGAGGCATGCCAGGGCGATTGGGGAACATCCTAGTGTGGTGCATTTAATTTTTTGTGGCCATTTGGGTGGTCAAATGGGAGAAACGGTGCAAATGGGGCATTTTCGGGCCAAATCGATGTGCTATAGCCCACGGTTTCAGGGATGGTCCAGGGGTTTGGGCGTACTGTGGACCAAAACTTAACCGAGGCATGCCAGGAAGGTTGGGGATCATCCCACTATAGTTCGTCTAATTTTTCATCACCATTTGGGTAGACAATCGAGCGAAACAGCATGAACGGGGCCTTTTCGAGCAAAATATGTGTGCTTTAGCCCACATTTTTTAGGGTGGGCCCGGGATCAGGACGTGCTGTGGGCCAAAAATTGATTGGGGCTTTCCAGGAAGGTTGGGGATCATCCCAGTGTGGTCCGTTTAATTTTGCATGGCCATTTGCATGGACAAATGGGCGAAACGGCATGAACGGGTCAGTTTTGGGCCAAATTAGTGTTCTATAGCCCACAGTTTCAGGGGGCCGTTGTCGGACTTGCTGTCGGTGAAAAATTAATCAAGCCGTACTAAGGAGGTTGGGGATCATCCCAGTATGGTCCGTTTTATTTTTGTGGTCATTTGGGTGGACAAACGAGCAAAACAGCGGGAGATTTTGGGGGTGGGCCTGGGGTCCACGCGTGTTGTTGGCTAAAAATTGACCAGCGCATGCCAGGGAGGTTGGTGATCATACCAGTGTGCTCCGTTTCATTTTTTTGGCACTTGGGGTGACAAACGGGCAAAACAATACGAACGGGGAATTTTAGGGATAAATCGGTGCACTATAGCCCATGATTTTGGGGTGGGCCCGGGGTCCGGGGGTGCTTTTGGCTGAAAATAAAATAGGGCATGTCAGAGAGGTTGGGATCATCCCAGTGTAGTCCATTTAATGTTTCGTGGCCATTTGGATGATCAAACAGGCGAAACGCCATGAACGGTGTATTTTTGGACCAAATTGGTGTGCTATAGCCCACAGTTTTTGTGGTGGGCCCAGGGTTTGGGCATGCTGTGGGTCGAAAATTGATCGAGCCATGCCACGGAGGTTGGGGATCATCTCAGTATGGTCCATTTTATTTATCGTGGCTATTTCAATGGTCAAGTGGGAGAAACAACGTGAACGGGGCATTTTAGGGCCTAATCGATGTGCAATTGCCCACAATTTAGGGGGTGGGTTAGGGGAACGGGCGTGCTGTGGGCTAAAAATTGATCGAGGAATTCCAGGGAGGTTGGGATTGTCCCCGTGTGGTCCGTTTAATTTTTCGTTGCCATTTGGGTGGACAAACGGGCAAAACAGAGCGAACGAGGCATTTTTGGAGCAAATCGATGTGTTATAGCCTATGGTTTTGGGGGTGGATCCGGGGTCCTAGATCATTCCAATGTGGTTCGTTTAATTCTTTGTGGCATTTGGGTGGGCAAAGAGATGAAATGGTACGGGTCATTTTTAGGCCAAATCATTGTGCTATAGCCCACGGTTTTGGGGGTGGGACAGTGGTCTGAGCGTGCGGTGGGCTAAAAATTGATTGGGGCATGCTAGGTAGGTTGAGGATCATCCCAGTATGGTTCGCTTAATGTTTCTTGGCTATTTAGGTAGATAAATGGGTAAAACGATGCGATCTGGGCATTTTTGGGCTAAATCGGTGAGCTATAGCCCATGGTCTCGGGAGTGGGAGAAGGTATCGAGCGTACTGTGGGTAAAAAATTGACTGGGGCATACCAAGGAGGTTGAGGATCAGCCCAATGTAGTCCATTTAATTTTTTGGGGCTATTTGGGCGGACGAAAGGGCAAAAAAATGTGAACGGGGTGTTTTCGGGCCAAATCGGCGTGCTATCGCCCACGGTTTTGGGGATGGGCCTGGGGTTTGGGCATGCTATGGGATAAAAATTGACCGGAGCATTCTAGGGAGGTTGGGCGGAAAAACGGGAGAAATGGTGCGAATGGGGCATTTTTGGGCTAAATCCGTATGCTATAGCCCATTGTTTTGGAGGTGGGCTTCGGGTCCTGGCATACTGTGGTCCGATAAACGACCGAGGCGTGTCATGGAGATTAGAGATCATTTCAGTATGGTCCGCTTTATTCTTCGTGGCCATTTCGGTGGACAAACGGGCAAAATAACACGAATGGGGTATTTGCCAGAAAAATCGGTGTGCTATATCCCATGGTTTTGGGGATGGGCCCGGAGTTCGAGTGCACTGTAGGTTAAAAATCAACCAAGGCATGCCAGGGAGATTCAAAATCATCCTAGTGTGGTCCGTTTAATTTTTCGTGGCCATTTGGGTGGATAAACAGGTGAAACGACACAAACGGGGCATTTTCACGCCAAATCGGTGTTCTGTATCCCACGGTTTTGGGGGTGGCCTGGGGTCCGGGCGTGCTGTTGGTCGAAAATCAATTGGGGCATGACAGGGAGGTTGGGTATCATACTTGTGTGGTCCATTTAATTTTTTGTGGCCATTTGGATGGATAAACGGGCGAAACGATGCAAACGGGACATTTTCGGGACAAATCAGTATGCTTTAGCCCACGGTTTTAGGGGTGGGCTTGGGGTTCAGAAGTGCTGTGGGTTGAAAATCATCGGGGTATACCAGGGAGGTTGAGGATCACTCCAGTGTGATCTTTTTAATTTTTCATGGTCATTTGGATGGATAAACAGGCGAAACGGCGTGATCGGGGCACTTTTGGGCCAAATCATTGTGCTATAGCCCACGGTTTTAGGGAAGGTCCCACGGTTCAAGTATGCTATGGGCTGAAAATTGATCGAGACATGCCAGAGAGGCTGGGATCATCTCTGTGTGGTCCGTTAAATTTTTTATGGCCATTTGGGTGCACACACGGGCAAAATGTCGCGAGCAGGGCATTTTTGGTCAAATCGGTGTGCTATAGCCAACAATTTAGAGGGTGGGCCCAAGCTTCGGGGGTATTGCGGGTCAAAAATTGATTGAAGCATTCCAGAGAGGTTGGGGATCATCCAAGTATGGTTTATTTAATTTTTCGTGGCCATTTGGGTAGACAAACGGGACAAACACCGCGTGTAGGGTTTTTTCATCCAAATCGGTGCTGTGGCCCATGGTTTTGGGGATGGGCCGGTGCCTGGACGTGTTGTGGGCTAAAAATCAACCGGGGCATTCCAGGGAGTTTGGGATCGTCCCAGTATGGTTCGTTTAATTTTTTGTGGCTATTTGGGTGGACAAACTGGTGAAACGGCACGAACGGGACATTTTCGAGCCAAATCGATGTGCTATAGTGCAAGATTTTAGGGGTGGGCCTAGGGTTCGGGTGTGCTGTCAGCCAAAAATTGATTGGGATATTCCAGAGAGTCTGGGATTATCCTAGTTTGGTCAGTTAAATTTTTTGTGGCCATTTGGGGGCACAAACAGGAGAAACATCGCTAATGAGGGATTTTCATATGAAATTGATGTGCTATAGCCCATGGCTTCAAGGGTAGGCCTGGGGTTGAGGCATGTTGTGGGTCAGAAATAGACCGGAGAGTGCCATGGAGGTTGGGGATCACCCAGTGTGGTCTATTTAATTTTTCATGGCCATTTGGGGGACAAACGGATGAAATGATGTGAACGAGGAATTTTAGGGCATAATCGGTGTGCTATAGCCCACGGTTTTGAGGGTGG
>JAPEIP010000009.1:5078067-5090696 GCA_026120095.1 Capsicum chinense
TCCGTTAAATTTTTTATGGCCATTTGGGTGCACACACGGGCAAAATGTCGCGAGCAGGGCATTTTTGGTCAAATCGGTGTGCTATAGCCAACAATTTAGAGGGTGGGCCCAAGCTTCGGGGGTATTGCGGGTCAAAAATTGATTGAAGCATTCCAGAGAGGTTGGGGATCATCCAAGTATGGTTTATTTAATTTTTCGTGGCCATTTGGGTAGACAAACGGGACAAACACCGCGTGTAGGGTTTTTTCATCCAAATCGGTGCTGTGGCCCATGGTTTTGGGGATGGGCCGGTGCCTGGACGTGTTGTGGGCTAAAAATCAACCGGGGCATTCCAGGGAGTTTGGGATCGTCCCAGTATGGTTCGTTTAATTTTTTGTGGCTATTTGGGTGGACAAACTGGTGAAACGGCACGAACGGGACATTTTCGAGCCAAATCGATGTGCTATAGTGCAAGATTTTAGGGGTGGGCCTAGGGTTCGGGTGTGCTGTCAGCCAAAAATTGATTGGGATATTCCAGAGAGTCTGGGATTATCCTAGTTTGGTCAGTTAAATTTTTTGTGGCCATTTGGGGGCACAAACAGGAGAAACATCGCTAATGAGGGATTTTCATATGAAATTGATGTGCTATAGCCCATGGCTTCAAGGGTAGGCCTGGGGTTGAGGCATGTTGTGGGTCAGAAATAGACCGGAGAGTGCCATGGAGGTTGGGGATCACCCAGTGTGGTCTATTTAATTTTTCATGGCCATTTGGGGGACAAACGGATGAAATGATGTGAACGAGGAATTTTAGGGCATAATCGGTGTGCTATAGCCCACGGTTTTGAGGGTGGACTAGGGGTCTGAGCGTATTGTGGGTCAAAAATCAACTGGGGCATGCCAGTGGGGTAAGGATCATCCCACTGTGGTTCATTCAATTTTTTCTTTGGCCATTTGGTGGACAAACGGGAGAAACAGCGCGTACGGAGTTTTTGGGACAAATCGGTGTGCTATGGCCCACAGTTTCGGGGATGGGCCCGGTGTCCAGGCGTGTTGTGGGCCAAAAATTGACCGAGGTATGGCAGGAAAGTTAGGGATCATCCCAGTGTGGTAAGTTTAAGTTTTTGTGGCTATTTGGGTGGATAAATGGGTAAAACGGTGCAAACGGAGCATTTTTGGACCAAATCGATGTGCTATAGCCCACGATTTCTGGGTTGGGCCCGGGGTCCAGGCGTACTATGGGCTAAAAATAAATTGGGGCATGCCAGGTTAGTTGGGGATCATCCATTGTGGTTCGTTTAATTTTTCGTGGCTATTTGGGTGGACAAATGAGTGAAACTACGCGAATAGGACAATTTTGGACCTAATAGGTATGCTATAGTCCACAGTTTCAGGGGTGGGCCAGGGGTTCGAGCGTGTTGTGAGTGAAAAATCAATCGGGGCATGCTTGGGAGGTTGGGGATCGTCCTAGTGTGGTTTATTTAATTTTTTATGGCCATTTGGGTGGACAAACGGGCAAAACAGTGCGAACGAGGAATTTTTGGGGCCAAATCTGTGTGCTATAGCCCACAGTTTTGGGCGTGGGCCCGAGGTACTGGCGTGCTGTGGGTAGAAAATTGACTAGGGCATGCCAGGAATGTTGGGGATCATCCCAGTATGGTCTGTTTAATTTTTCACGGTCATTTGGATGTATAAACAGGCAAAACGCCGCGATCGGGGCATTTTTGGGCCAAATCATTATGCTATAGCCCATGGTTTTGGGGGAGGGCCCGCAGTTAGAGCGTGCTGTGGGCTGACAATTGATCGAGATGTGCCAGAGAGGCTGGGCTCATCCCAGTGTGGTCCGTTAAATTTTTTGTGGCCATTTGGGTGCACAAACGGGAGAAATATCACAAGCGGGGCATTTTAAAGTCAAATTGGTGTGCTATAGCCCACGATTTAGAGGGTGGGCCCATGCTTCAGGGGTGCTGCGGGTCAAAAATTGACCGAAGCGTTCCAGTGAGGTTGGGGATCATCCCACTATGATTTATTTAATTTTTCATGGCCATTTGGGTAGACAAATGGGACAAATGACGCGTACAAGGTTGTTTCATCCAAATTGATGCTGTGGCCCACAGTTTTGGGGATGGGCCCAGTGTTCGGGCATACTGTAGGGTAAAAATCGATCGGGGTATGTTAGGGAGTTTGGGATCGTCCCAATGTGGTCCGTTTAAGTTTTCGTGGCTATTTGGGTGGATAAACGGGTGAAACAGCACGAACGGGGTATTTTTGAACCAAATCGATGTGCTATAGCCCACGATTTCAGGGGTGGGCCCAGGGTTCAGGCGTGCTATTGGCTGAAAATTGATCGAGATGTGCCAGAGAGGCTGGGATCGTCCTAGTGTGGTCAGTTAAACTTTTTATGTCTATTTGGGTGCACCAACAGGCAAAACATCGTGAACGGGGCATTTTCATATGAAATCGATGTGCTATAGCCCACAATTTCGAGAGTGGGCCTGGGGTTGAGGCATGCTGTGGGTCAAAAATTGACCGGAGTATGCCAGGGAAGTTGTGGATCATTCCAGTGTGGTCTGTTTAATTTTTCAAGGCCATTTGTGGGACAAACAGATGAAATAATGTGAACGAGGAATTTGGGGCCAAATCGGTGTGCTATAGCCCACAGTTTTGAGGGTGGACCAAGGGTCTGGGCGTGTTGTAGGCCAAAAATTGACTGGGGCATGCCAGGGTGTAGGGATCATCCTAGCGTGGTTCATTTAATTTTTTGTGGTCATTTTGGTGGAGAAACGAGAGAAACAGCAGGTACGGAGTTTTTGGGATAAATAGGTGTGCTATGGCCCACAGTTTCAGGAATGGGCTTGGTGTTCGGGCGTGCTATGGCAGGGAAGTTGGGGATCATTCCAGTGTGATACAATTAAGATTTCGTGGCTATTTGCATGGACAAACGGGTAAAATGATGGAAACGGAGCATTTTTAGGCCAAATCGATATGCTATAGCCCACGGTTTCTGGGTTGGGCTCGGGGTCCATGCGTACTACGGGCCAAAAATCAATCGAGGCATGCCAGGTTGGATAGGGATCATCCCAGTATGGTTCGTTTAATTTTCCGTGTCCATTTGGGTGGAAAAACGGGTGAAACTGTGTGAATAAGACAATTTTGGGCCTAATAGGTGTGCTATAGTCCACAGTTTCAGGGGTGGGCCCGCGGTTCTAGCGTGCTGTGGATGAAAAATCGATCGGGACACGTCTGGGAGGTTGGGGATCATCCTAGTGTGGTTCGTTTAATTTTTTGTGGCCATTTAGGTGGACAAACGGGCAAAATGGTGCGAACGGGGCATTTTTGGGGCTAAATCTGTGTGTTATAGCCCACGGTTTTGGGGGTGGGACCAAGGTACGGGCGTACTGTGGGCAGAAAATTGATCGGGGCATGCCAAGGATGTTGGAGATCATCCCAGTGTGGTTGTTTTAATTTTTCATGGCTATTTGGGTGGACAAATTAGCGAAACAGCAGAAACGAGGCATTTTCACAGAAAATCGGTGTGCTATAGACCACAGTTTTGGGGGTGGGCCTGGGGTCCGAGCTCGCAGTGGGTCAAAAATAGATCGGGGCGGGCCAGGGAGGTTGGGGATCATCTCTATGTGGTCCATTTAATTTTTCGTGGCCATTTGGGTGGACAAATGGGCGAAACGGCACGAATGGGGTATTTTAGGGCCTAATCGGTGAGCTATAGCCCACGATTTCAGGAGTGGCCCAGGGTTCGAGGGTGCTGTGAGCCAAAAATTGAATGGGGCATGCCAGGGAGATTGGAGATCATCCTAGTGTGGTCCATTTAATTTTTTGTGGCCATTTCGGTTGACAAATGGCAAAAAGGTACGAACGGGGCATTTTCGAATCAAATCGATGTGCTATAGCCTATGATTTTGGGGGTGGGCCCAGGTTCGAGCGTGCCGTGGGATGAAAATTCATTGGGGGATAACAGGGAGGTTGAGGATAATCCTAGTGTGAACCATTTAATTTTTCATGTCCATTTGGGTGGATAAATAGGCAAAACAGCATGAACGGGGCATTTTTGGGTCAAATCAAAGTGCAATAACCCGCGATTTCAGGGGTGGGCCCAGGGTCCAAGCATGCTGTGGGACAAAAATCGACCGGAGAATGCCAAGAAGGTTGGGGATCATCCCAGTGTGGTCTGTTTAGTTTTTTGTGGCCATATGGGTGGACATAAAGACCAAACAACGCAAACGGGGAATTTTTGGACCAAATTGGTGTGCTATAGCCCACGATTTTGGGGGTGGGCTCGGGGTTCGACCGTGCTATGGGCAAAAAATCGATCGAAATATGCCAGGGAGGCTGGTAATTGTCCCAGTGTGATCGATTTAATTTTTTATGGCCACTTGTGTGGACAAACGGGTAAAACGGCCCGAACGGGGCATTTTCGAGCTAAATTGGTGTGCTATAGCCCACGGTTTTGGGGGTGGGCCCAGGCATGCTGTAGGCCAAAAATCGACCGAAGTATACCAGAGCGATTAGGGATCATCCCAGTATGGTCTGTTTAAATTTTTGTGGCCATTTAGGTGGACAAACGGTAGAAATAGCGCAAACGGGGCATTTTTGGGCCAAATCGATGTGCGATAGCCCACGGTTTTGGGGATGGTCCCGGGGTTTGGGCGTTTTGTGAACCAAAAATTGACCAGGATGTACCAGGGAGGTTGGAGATTATCCCACTGTGATATGTCTAATTTTTTGTGGCTATTTGGGTAGACAAACGGGTGAAACGGCGTGAATGGGGCCTTTTCGGGCAAAATCTGTGTGCTATAGCCCACTGTTTCAGGGGTGAGCCCGGGGTCTGGATGTGCTGTGGGCCAAAAATCAATTGGGGATTGCCAGGGAGGTTGAGGATCATCCCAGTATGGTCTGTTTAATTTTTCCTGGCCATATTAGTGGACAAACGAGCGAAAGGGGCATTTCCAGGCCAATCGGTGTGCTATAGCCCACGGATTCAAGGGTGGGCCCGAGATCCAAGCGTGCTATAGGCCAAAAATTGATCAGAGTATTCCAGGGAGGTTAGGTATCATCCCAGTGTGGTCCGTTTAACCTTTTGTGTCCATTTGGATGGAGAAACAGGCAAAATAACGTGAACGGGTTATTTTCGAGCCAAATCGATGTGCTATAACCTACGGTTTTGGGGGTGGGCCTGGGGTCCGGGCGTGCTGTAGTCCAAAAATCAATTAGGGTATGCCAAGGAGGTGGATTTTATCCCAATGTGGTTTGTTTAATTTTTCATGGCTATTTGGGTTGACAAACTAGCAAAACAGCACGAACGGGGCATTTTCAGGCCAGGGTTTAGGGGGTGGGCCAGGGTACAGCGTGTTGTGTGCTAAAAATTGATCGGGATATGCCAAGGAGGTTGGGAATCATCCTAGTATGGTCCATTTAATTTTTTGTGGCTATTTGGGTGGACAAACGAGCGAAACGACTCGAATGGTGCATTTTCTGGCCAAATTAGTGTGCTATAGCCTGTGGTTTTGGGGGTGGGCCTGGGGTCCAGGCGTGCTGTAGGCTGAAAATTGACCAGGGCATGCCAGGGAGGTTTTCAATCATCCCAGTGTTGTTCATTTAATTTTTATGGCATTTGGGTGGATAATTAGGCAAAACGACGCGAATGGAGCATTTTTTAGCCAAATTAGTGTGCTATAGCCCATGATTTTGCGGTTTGGCCCGGGGTCTGGGTGTGCTGTGGGCCGAAAATTGATCGAGGCATATCAGGGCAATTGGCGATCATCCCATTGTGGTCCGTTTAATTTTTTGTGGCCATTTGGGTGGACAGGCGGGCGAAGCGGCGCGAATGAGACATTTTTGAGATAAATCTATGTGCTATAGCCCACGGTTTTGGGGGTAGTCCCAGTGTAAAGGTGTACTTTGGGGAAAAAATTGATCGGGGCCTGCCAGGGAGATTGGGGATCATCTTAGTGTGGTTCGTTTATTTTTTCGTGGCTATTTGGGTGGATAAACGGACCAAACGACGCAAACGAGGCATTTTCAGGCCAAATCGGTGTGCTATAGCCCACGATTTTGTGTTTGGGCTCGGGGTTTGGGCATATTGTCGATGAAAAATCAAATCGGCTAGGGAGGTCGATAATCATCCCAATGTGGTCCATTTAATTTTTTGTGTACATTTGGGTTGACTAACAGGAGAAACGGCATGAACAGGGCATTTTCGTGCTAAATCAGTTTGCTATAGCCCATGGTTTTGGGGGTGGGCCTAGGATCCGATCATTTTATGAGTCGAAAATCAATCCAGGCATGCTAGGGAGGTTCTAAGAAGGTTGAGGATCTTCCCAGTGTGGTCTGTTTAATTTTTCGTGGCCATTTGGTTGGACAAACGGATGAAACGGCACAAATGAGGCATTTTCGGGCTAAATCATAGTGCTATAGCCCACGATTTATGGGGTAGGATCAGGGTCTGAGCGTGCTATAGGCGTAAAATTAACCGGAGCATGCCAAGGAGGTTGGGGATTTTCCCAATGTGGTACATTTAAAATTTTGTGACCATTTGGGTTGACAAATGATGAAACGGCACGAACAGAGAATTTTTGGGCTAAATTGATGTACGATAACCCATTATTTCAAAGGTGGGCTCGGGGTCTATGCGTGCCGTGGTCCAAATATCAATCGGGGCATGCCAGGGAGGTTAGGGATTGTCCTTGTGTAGTGAATTTAATTTTTCATGGCTATTTTTGCTCGAATGAGAGAAACTGTGCAAATGGAGTTTTTTTGGGCCAAATCGGAGTGCTATAACCCATGGTTTTGGGGATGGGCCCGGGGTCCAGGCATGCTGAGTGCCAAAAATTGACTGAGGTGTGCTAGGGAGGTTGGGGATCGTCCCAGTATGGTACGCTTAATTTTTTCTGGCCATTTGGATGGATAATCGGGAGAACGATGCAAATGGGGCATTTTCAAGCCAAATCGGTGTACTATAGCCCATGGTTTCGGGGGTTGGCCCGAGGTCGGGGTGTGCTGTGGGATAAAAATCTAATGGACCATGCTAGGGAGGTTGGTGATCATCCCAGTGTGGTCCGTTTAATTTTTCATGTTCATTTGGGTAGACAAATGTGTAAGATGGTGGAAACAGGGCATTTTTAAGCTAAATCAGTGTGCTATAGCCCATGGTTTCTGAGGTAGGCTCGAGATCTGGGCGTGTTGTGGGTCTAAAATCGACTGGGGCATGACAGGGAGTCATTTAATTTTTTGTGGACATTTGGGTGGTTAAACGAGCAAAACGGCACGAATGGATAATTTTCAAGCCAAATCAATGTGCTATAGCCCACGATTTTAGGGGTGGACCCCGAGTTTATGGCGTTCTATGGGAAAAAACTGATCGGGCCATGCCAGGGTGGTTGGGGATCATCTTAGTATGGTCCATTTAGTTTTTCATGGCCATTTGGGTGGACAAACTGGCGAAATGACATGAATGGGGCATTTTCACGCTAAATCGTTGTGCTATAGCCTATGGTTTCGGGTGTGGGCCTTGGGTTCGTGTGTGTTGTGGGTTGAAAATTGATCGGGGTGAGCTAGGGAGATTGAGGATCGTCCCTATGTGATCCGTTTAATTTTTCATGGCTATTTGGGTGGACAAACAGGCGAAACGGTGCGTACGGGGCATTTTTGGGCCAAATCCTTATTCTATAGCCATGATTTTGGGGGTGGCCCCGAGATACGGGCGTGCTATGGACCAAAAATCAATTGGGGTGTACTAGGGAGGTTAAGGATAGTTCCAGTGTGGTTTATTTATTTTTTCTTGGTTATTTATGTGGACAAACAGGAGAAACGGCACGAACGGGGCATTGTCGGGGCAAATTGGTGTGCTATAACCCATGATTTTATGGGTGGACCCAGGGTCCGAGCATTCTGTGGGCTGAAAATCAATCAGGGCATATCAGGAAAGTTGGGATCATCCCAGTGTGGCTCGTTTAATTTTTTGGGGCCATTTGGGTGGACAAACGGGTGAAACAACGCGAACAAGGCATATTTGGGGCAAATTAGAGTGGTATAGCCCACAGTTTTGGGGATGGGCCCTGGGTCCGGGCATACTGTGGGTCAAAAATTGACCGGGGCATGCCAGGAAGGTTGGGGATAGTCAAAGTATGGTCCGTTTACTTTTTCGTAATCATTTGGGTGGACAAATGGGCGAAACAGCGCGAACGGGGAATTTTTAGGCAAAATCAGTATGTTATAGCCCACTATTTTGGGGGTGGGCCTAGGGTACTCATGTGCTGTGGGACAAAAATCAAATGGGGCATGCCAGGGAGGTTGGGGACCATCACGGTGTGGTCCATTTAATTTTTCTTGGCCATTTGCATAGACAAACGGGCAAAACGGAGCGAACGGGGCATTTTCGGGCTAAATCGGTGTGCTATAGCCTACGGTTTTGGGGGGTGGTCCCAGGGTCCAGGCATGCTTTGGGCTGAAAATTGATCGGGGCATGCCAGTGAGGTTTGGGATCATCCCAGTATGGTCCATTTAATTTATTATGGCTATTTGGGTAGACAAAAGGGGGAAACGGCACAAATGGGGGCATTTTCGAGATAAATCGGTGTGCTATAGCCCACGGTTTTGGGGGTGGGGCTCGGGTACGGGCATGCTGTGGGCCAAAAATTGATCGGAGCATGCCAAGGAGGTTGGGGATTATCCCAGTATAATCCGTTTAATTTTTTGTGGCTATTTAGGTGGAAAAACGGGCGAAATAGCGCAAACGGGGCATTTTTAAGAGAAATTGGTGTGCTATATCTCACGATTTTGGGGGTGGGCTCGCGGTTCGGTAATGTTGTAGGTCGAAAATCAACCGGAGTATGCCAGGGAGGTTGTGAATCATCTCAGTGTGTCCGTTTAATTTTTCATGGTAATTTAGGTAGATAAACGGGCGTAACAATGCAAACGGGGCATTTTTGGGCTAAATTGGTGTGCTATAGCCTACAGTTTTAGGGGTGGGCCTGGGGTCCGGGCGTGTCATGGGCCAAAAATTAATTGGGGAGTGCCAGGGAGGTTGGGGATCATCCCAGTGTGATCCGTTTAATTTTTCATGGCTATTTGGGAGGACAAACGGGAGAAATGGCACGAATGGGGCATTTTCGAGCCAAATCGATGAGTTATAGCCTACGATTTTGGGGGTTACCCCGGGGTCCGGGCTTGCCATGGGCAAAAAATTGATTGGAGTATGCCAGGGAGGTTGGGGATCATTCTAGTGTGTTTCGTTTAATTTTTTGTGGCCATTTGGGTTTACAAACGAACAAAAAGGCGTGAATGGGATTTTTTTAGGCCAAATTGGTGTGCTATAGCCCACGGTTTTTAGGGTGGGCATAGGGTCCGGGCATGCTGGGTGAAAAATTAACAGAGGCATGCCAAAAAGGTTGGGAATTATCCCAGTGTGGTTCGTTTAATTTTTTGAGGCCATTTGGGTGGACAATCGGGTGAAACAACGTGAACGGGGCATTTTCGGACCAAATCGGTGTGCAATAAGCCCATGGTTTTAGGGATAGGGCCTGGGGTCAGGTCTTGCTGTGGGTTGAAAATTAATCAGGGCCTGAAAGGGAGGTTAGGCCTCATCCCAGCATGGTCCATTTAATTTTTCGTGGCCAATTGATGGATAAACGAGTGAAACAGCACAAACGGGGCATTTTAAAGCCAAATCAGTGTGTAATTGCCCACAGTTTCAGGGGTGGGCCTGAGGTTCGGGCGTTCTGTGGGTCAAAAATAAATTGAGGCATGCCAGGGAGGTTTGGCATGATCCCTGTATTGTCTTTTTAATTTTTCATGGCTATTTGGGTGAACAAACAGGCAAAACAGCGCGAATGGGGAATTTTTGGGCCAAATCAGTGTGCTATAGACCACAATTTTGGTGGTGGGCCTAGGGTTCTAGCGTGGTATAGGACAAAACTCGATCGAGGTGGGCCAGGAAGGTTGAATATCATCCCAGTATGGTTCGTTTAATTTTGTGTAGTCATTTGGGCAGACAAACGGGTGAAACGGCACAAACGGGGCATTTTTGGGCTAAATCGTGTGCTATAGCCCACAGTTTTTGGGGTGGACCTGTGGTACGGGAGTTTTGTGGGTTGAAAATCGATCGAGGTGTGATAGAGAGGTTGCGGATCATCCCAGTGTGGTTTGTTTAGTTTTTTGTGGTCATTTAGGTGGACAAATAGGCAAAATGGTGCGAACGGGGCATTTTCAGGCCAAATCCTTGTGCTATAGCCCACAGTTTTGGGGGTGGGCCTGGATTCTGTGTGTGTTGTGTGTTGAAAACTAAACGGCGCGAATGGGGCATTTTTGGGCTAAATCGGTGTGCTATAGCCCATGATTTTGAAGGTGGGCCTGGGGTCTGGTCGTTGTGTGGGCAGAAAATCTAATGGGGCATGCCAGGGAGGTTGAGGATCACCCCAGTGTAGTTTATTTAATTTTTGGTGGCTATTTGGGTGGACAAACAGGAAAAATAGCATGAACTAGACTTTTTCAGGCTAAATTGATGTGCTATAGCCTACGATTTCGGGGGTGGGCCTAGGGTCTGGGCGTGCTATGGGCCGAAAATCAATCAGTACATACTAGGGAGGTTGGGAATCATCCTAGTCTGGTCCATTTAATTTTTTATGGCCATTTGGGTGGAGAAACGAGCAAAACAGCGCAAACAAGGCATTTTCGGGCAAGATCGGTGTGCTATAGCCAACGATTTTGGGGATGGACCCAGGGTCTGGGCGTATATCGACTGGGTCATTCTAGGGAGGTTGGGGATCATCCCAGTGTGGTTCGTTTAATTTTTCGTGGACATTGGGTGGATAAATGGGCAAAACAGCGCGAATGGGGAATTGTCGGGCGTAATCATTGTGCTCTAGCCCATGATTTTAGGGGTGGGCCCAGGATCCGGGCGTGCTATCAGATGAAATAAATTGAGGCATTCCAAGGAGGTTGGGGATCGTCCCAGTGTGGTATGTTTAATTTTTCATGAATATTTGGGTGGATATATGGGCAAAACGGTGCGAACGGGGCATTTTCGAACTAAATTGGTGTGTTATATAGCCCATGGTTTTGAGGGTGGGCCTGGGGTCCGGGCATGCTATGGGATGAAAGTCGAATGGGGCCTGCCAGGAAGGTTGGGGATCATCCCATTATGGTCCGTTTAATTTTTCATGGTCATTTGGGTGGATAAGGGGGAGAAACGATGTAAACGGGGCATTTTCAGGCCAAATTGGTATGCTATATCACACGGTTTTGGGGGTAGGGCCGGGGTCCGAGCGTGCTGTGGGTCATAAATTGATCGAGACATGCTAGGGAGGTTGGGGATCATCCCAGTGTTGGTCGTTTAATTTTTTGTGGCCATTTGGGTGGACAAACGGGCGAAACAGTGCGAACGGGGCAATTTCAAGCCAAATCGGTGTGCTATAGCCCATGGTTTTGGGGCTGGGCTTGGGGTTCGGGCGTGCTATCGGTCAAAAATAGATCAAGGTTTTCCAGGGAGGTTGGGGATCGTCCCAGTATGGTACGTTTAATTTTTCGTGGCCATTTGGGTGGACAAACGAGTGAAATGGTGCGAGTGGGGCATTTTCGGGCCAAATCTATGTGCTTTGCTAGTGTGGTTCATTTATTTTTCTGTGACCATTTGGATGCACAAACGGGCAAAATGGCACAAACGGTGCATTTTTGGACAAATCGATGTGGTATAGTCCACGGTTTCAAGGGTAGGCTCGAGGTCTAGGAGTGCTGTTAGCCAAAAATTGACCGGGGCATGCCAGGGAGGTCGGAGATCATCCCAGTATGGTCCATTTAATTTTTTATGGTCATTTTGGTGGACAAATGGGCAAAATGGTGAGAATAGGGCATTTTCAGGCCAAATCGGTGTGCTATAATCCACGGTTTTGGGCACGGGCCTGGGTTCGAGCGTGCTATGGCCTAAAAATCAACTGGGGCATACTAGGGAAGTTGGGGATCTTCTCAGTGTGGTCCGTTTAATTTTTTGTGGACATTTGGGTGGACAACGGGTGAAATGGCATGAATGGGGCATTTTTGAGCTAAATCGATGTGCTATAGCCCACAGTTTAAGGGGTGGGCCTGAGGTTCGAGCATACTGTTCCCCAAAAATCAACAATGGCATGTCAGGAAGGATGGGGATCGTCCTAGTGTGGTTCGTTTGATTTTTCGTGGCCATTTGGGTGGACAAACGAGCGAAACGGTACGAACGGGGCATTTTCAGCTCAAATCGGTGTGCTATTGCCCACAATTTTGGGGTTTGCCCGGGTTCCAAGTGTGTTGTAAGCCACAAATCGATCGGGGCACATCAGGGAGGTTAGGAATCATCCCGGTGTGGTATTTTTAATTTTTTGTGGCCATTTGGGTGGACAAAAAAGCAAAAAGACACCAACGCGGCATCTTCGGGCCAAATCGATATGCTATAGCCTATGGTTTCGGGTGTGGGCTCGGGGTCCAGGCATGCTGTGGACCAAAAATCGATCGGGGCATGCCAGGGAGGTTAGGGATTGTTCCAGTATGGTCTGTTAAATTTTTTGTGGCCATTTGGGTGGAAAAATAAGTGAAACAGCATGAACGGTGCATTTTCAAGCTCAATCGGTGTGATATAGCCTACAGTTTTGGGGGTGGCCTAGGGTCCGAGT
>JAPEIP010000009.1:5159505-5180304 GCA_026120095.1 Capsicum chinense
GTGCCAAATCGGTGTGCTATAGCCTACGGTTTTGGGGGTGGGCTCGGGGTTCGGGGGTGTTGTGGGCCGAATATCAATCTGGGTGTGCCAGGGAGGTTGGGGATCATCCCACTGTAGTTTGTTTATTTATTTGAGGTTATTTTGGTGGTCAAACGGCGCAAACGGGCCATTTTTGGGTCAAATTAGTGTGCTATAGTCCACGATTTTAAGGGTGGGTCTGGAGTCCGGGGGTGTCATTTACTGAAAATCGATCGCGGTGTACTAGGGAGGTTGGGGATCATCCCAGCATGGTTCATTTATTTATTCGAGGCAATTTGGGTGGTCAAACAGGAAAAACGGTGCAAACGAGGTATTTTTCAAGCTAAATCGTTGTGCTATAGCCCATGGTTTTGGGGGTGGGCCTGGGGTCCGGGGGTTTCATGGGTCGAAAATCGATCGGGGCATTCCAGGGAGGTTGGGATCATCCCAGTGTGGTTGAAATAGTGTGAACAGGATATTTTTAGGCCAAATCTGTATACTATAACCCACGGTTTTGGGGATGGGCCCGTTGTCCAGGGGTACCATATGACAAAAATCAACTGGGCATACCACGGAGGTTGGGGATCATCTCAATATGGTCCGTTTATTTATTCAAGGCCATTTGAGTGGTAAAAAGGGCAAAATGGCACAAACGGGGCATTTTTGAGCTAAATCGGTGTGCTATAGCCTACGGATTCGGTGGTGGGCCGAGGATTCGGGGCTTCCGTAGGTTAAAAATTAACTGAGGCATGATAGGGAGGTTGGGGATCCTCCCAGTGTGGTCCGTTTATTTATTTGAGGCCATTTGGGTGGTCAAACGGGCGAGTTGACTTGAAAGAGGCATTTTCAAGCCAAATCGGTGTGCTATAACCTACGGTTTTGGGTGTGGACCTGGGGGTTGACATTCGTTAAAAATTAATTGGAACATGCCAGGGTGTTTGGGGATTATCCCAGTATGGTCCATTTATTTACTCGAGGCTATTTGGGTGGCCAAATGGGTAAAACAGCGTGAATGGGGCATTTTTGGGCCAAATTGGTGTGCTATAGCCCATGATTTTCGGGATGGGCCCAGGATCTGGGGGCACGGTGGGGAAAATATCGATCGAAGCATGCCAAGGAGGTTGGGGAAAATCCCAGACATGTCCGCTTATTTATTCAAGGCCATTTGTGTGGTCAAACAGGCAAAACGGTACAAACGAGGCATTTTTAGGCTAAATCAGTGTGTTATAGCCCACAGTTTTGGGGGTAGGCCCAGGGTCTGGGGTTTTCATGGGCCAAAAATTGATTGGGACATCCCTGAGCGGTTGGGGATCATCCCAATGTGGTCCGTTTATTTATTCTACACCATTTGGGTGGTCAAACGGGCAAAACGGCGCGAATGGGGCATTTTCGGGCTAAATCAGTGTGCTATAGCCCACGGTTTTAAGAGTGGGCCTGGGGTACAGGGGTGTTATTTGACAAAAGTTAATCGAGGTGTGCAAAAGATGTTGGGAATTATCCAAGTGTGGTTCGTTTATTTATTCAAGGCCATTTGGGTGGTCAAACGGGCGAAACGGCATGAACAGTGCATTTTTGGGGCAAATCGCTGTGCTATAGCCCACAGTTTTGGGGGTGGGCCCTAGGTCTGGGGTACCATAGGCTAAAAATTGAGTAAGACGTGCCAGGTAGGTCGGGTATCATCCCAGTGTGGTTCGTTTATCTATTCGAGGCCATTTGGGTGGTCGAACAGGGCATTTTTTTGCAAAATTGGTGTGCTATAACCCACGGTTCCGGGGGTGGGCCTAGGGTCATGGGGTGTTGTTGGCCAAAATCTATTGAGGCGTGCCAGGGAGGTTGGGTATTTTCCCAGTATGGTTCTTTTATTAATTTGAGGCTATTTGGGTGGTCAAACGGGCAAAACGGCATGGATGGGGCATTTTCGGGCCAAATCAGTATGCTATAGCCAACGGTTTAGGGTTGGGCTAGGGGTACCGTTGGTTAAAAATTGATTTGGGCGTGCTAGGGAGGTTGAGGATTATCCTAGTGTGGTCCGTTTATTTATTCAAGGCTATTTTGATGGTCAAATGGGCAAAACGGTGCGAATGAGGTATTTTCGGGCTTCATCGGTGTGCTATAGCCAACGGATTTGGGGGTGAGCCCGTGGCCCGGGGGTGCCATGGGTGGAAAATCAACTGGGTCATGCCAGGGAGGTTGGAGATCATCCCAGTGTGGTCATTTTATTTATTCAAGGAAATTTGATTTGCCAAATGGGCAAAACGGCGCGAATGGGGTATTTTCGGGCCAAATCATTGTGCTATAGGCCATGGTTTTGGGGAGGGTCCGCGGATTCCATTTGCGGAAAATTCATCGGGGCATGCCAGGGAGGTTGGGAATCATCCCAGTATAGTCTGTTTATTTAGTTGAGGTTATTAGGGTGGTCAAATTGGCAAAACGGCATGAACGAGGCATTTTTAGTCCAAATTGGTGAGCTATAGCCCACGGTTTTGGGGGTGGGCCTGGGGTTTGAGGGTGCCTGGGCTAAAAAATTGATCGGGGTGTGCTAGGGAGGTTGGGGATCATCCCAGTGTGGTCTGTTTATTTATCTGAGGCTATTTGGGCCAAATCGGTGTGCTATAGAGTACGGTTTTGGGGGTGGGCCGGGATCCGGGGGTGCTGTGGGATGAAAATTGACCGGGGCATACCAGGGAGGTTGGGGATTGTCCAGTGTCATTCGTTTATTTATTCGGGGCTATTTGGGTGTTTACAAGGGCAAAACGGTGTGAACGGGGCAAAATGGGTGTGTGATAGCCTACTGTTTTGGGGGTGGACCCTAGGTTTGGGGGTTCTGTGGGCCAAAAATTAATTAGGGCAAGCCAAAAATGTTGGGGATCATCTTAGTATGGTCCGTTTATTTATTCGAGGCCATTTGGTAGGTCAAATGGGTGAAACGGTGTGAATGGGGCATTTTTTTAGCTAAATTGGTGTGCTATAGACCATGATTTTTTGGGTGGGCCCGGGGTTCGAGGCTGTTGTGGGCTGAAAATTGATCGGAGCCTGCAGAGAGGTTATGGATCATCCCAGTGTGGTCTGTTTATTTATTTGAGGCTATTTGGGTGGTCAAACGGGTGAAACAGAGCAAACGGGGCATTTTCAAGCCAAATCAATGTATTATAGCCTACAGTTTCGAGGGTGGGCTCGGGGTTCGGGGGTGCCGTGTGCCTAAAATCTATCGGGGCGTGGCAGGGAGGTTGGGAATCATCCCAGTGTGGTCCGTTGATTCATTCTAGGCCATTTGGGTGGTCAAATGGTCTAATCGGCGCGAACGAGGCATTTTTAGGCCAAATCGGTGTGTTGTAGCCCACAGTTTTAGGGGTGGGCCTGGGGTCTGGGGGTACCATGGGTAGGGGTGTGCAAAAATCGAACTGATAAAAATATTATTGGGTTATTGGTATTGGGTTATTGGGTTAACAGTTTTTTATTGGTTTTATAAAAAAATTTATTGGGTAAATGGTTTGGTTTCGGTTTTAGCTTATTGAGTTATCGGTTAAACCAATAACCCAACAAGGATACACTAAATTATTATTTTAGCCCTATTTATGTTATATATATAAATCTCTCTCTCTCTCTCTCACTATCTATCTATCTATTTTATATAGCCTACGATTTCGGGTGTGGCCTCGGGATCCAGAGGTGCCATATGCCGAAAATCAATTGGGTTGTACCAGGGAGGTTGGGGACCATCCCAGTGTGTTCCGTTTATTTATTTGAGGATATTTTGCTGGTCAAATAGTGCGAATGGGGGCATTTTTGGGCCAAATCGGTGTGCTATAGTTCACGGTTTTGTGGGTGGGCTTGGGGTTTGGGGGTACCGTGGGCCAAAAATCAACTGGGCATGCCAGGGAGGTTAGGGATAATTTTTATGTGGTCCATTTATTTATTCGAAGCCATTTGGGTGGTCAAACTGGCAAAACAGTGCAAACGGGGCATTTTTGGCCTAAATCGACTTGCTATAGCCCACGATTTCAGGGGTGCCGAGGGTTAAAAATTGATCCGAACGTTCCAGGGAGGCTGGGGGATCATCCCAGCATGTTCCGTTTACTTATTTGAGGGTTTTTGGGTGGTCAAACGGGCGAAACGGCACCAACGGGGCACTTTTAAGCCATATTAGTGTTCTAGACCACGGTTTTGGGGGTGGGCCCAGAGTTTGGGGGTACCGTGGTCCAAAAACTAATCAGGGTATTTCAGGGGGGTTAGGGACCATCGCAGTGTGGTCCGTTTATCTATTTGAGGCTATTTTGCTGGTCAAATCATGCGAATGGGGGCATTTTTAGGCCAAATCGGTGTGCTATAGTTCACGGTTTTGTGGGTGGGCTCGGGGTTTGGGGGTGTCGTGGGCCAAAAATTAGCTGGGCATGCCAGAGAGGTTAGGGATCATTCCTATGTGGTCCGTTTATTTATTCGAAGCCATTTGGGTGATCAAACTAGCAAAACGGTGCAAATGGGGCATTTTTGGCCTAAATCGGCTTACTATAGCCCACGATTTTAGGGGTGCCGAGGGTCAAAAATTGATCCAGGCATGCTAGGGAGGTTGGGGATCATCCCAGTGTGTTTTGTTTATTTATTCGAGGCCATTTGGGTGGTCAAACCGGCGAAACGGTGCCAACGGGGCACTTTTAAGCCAAATCAGTATGCTATAGCCCACGGTTTTGGGGTGGGCCGGGGTTCGGGGGTTCCAAGTGTCAAAACTCGATCGGGGTGTGCCAGGAAGGTTGGGGATCATTGCAGTGTGGTCCATTTATTTATTCGAGGCTATTTGGGTGGTCGAACAGGCAAAACGATGCGAACGGGGCATTTTTCGGCCAAATCAGTGTGCGATAGCTCATAATTTTTGGGGTGGGCCTAGGTTTTGTGGGTACCGTGGGCCAAAAATCAACTAGGGCCTGCCATGGAGGTTGGGGATAGTCCCAGTATGGTCCGATAATTTATTCTAGGCCATTTGTGTGGTCAAATGGGCAAAACGGTGCGAACGGGGCATTTTCAGGCAAAATCGGTATGCTATAGCCGACGGTTTTGGGGCTGAGCCCAGGGTTTGGGGGTGCTGCAGGCCAAAAATTGACTGGGACGTGCTAGGGAGGTTTGGGATCGTTTTAGTGTGGTTCCTTTATTTATTAGAGGCTATTTGGGTGGTTAAACGGGTGGAATGACACGAACGGGACATTTTTGGGCCAAATCGGTGTGCCATAGCCCATGGTTTCGCGGGTGGGCCTGGGGTCCACGGGTTTCGGGGGCTAAAAATTGACCGAGACGTACCAGGGAGATTGGGGATCATCCTAATGAGGTCCGTTTATTTATTTGAATCCATTTGGGTGGTCAAACGGGCAAAACAACGCGAACGGTACATTTTAGGGCTAAATCGGTGTGCTATAGCCTATTGTTTCGGTGGTGGGACCTGGGTTCAGGGGTGCCGTGGGTCAAAAATCGACCGAGGCATGCAAGGGAGGTTTGAGATTACCCAGTGTCGTACGTTTATTTATTTGAGGCCATTTGGGTGATCAAACGAGCAAAACAATGTAAATGGTGCATTTTTTATCCAAATTAGTATGATATAGCTGAGGGTTTAGGGGGTGGGCCCAGGGGTACCATTGGTCAAAAATTGATCGAAGCGTGCCAGGGAGATTGGGGATTGTCCTAGTGTGGTCTATTTATTTATTCGCGGCCATTTGGGTGGTTAAACGAGCGAAATAGCATGAACGAGACATTTTCGGGCTGAATCAGTGTGCTATAGCCCACGATTTGGGGGGTAGCCCCGGGGTCTGGGGGTGCCGTGGGCCGAATATCGATCGTTGCATGCTAGGGAGGTTACGTATTATCCTAGTTTGGTCTATTTATTTATTAGAGGCTATTTGTGTGGTTAAACGGGCAAAACAGCACGAACGGGGCATTTTGGGGCCAAATAATTGTGCTATAGCCTACGATTTTAGAGGTGGGATCGGGGTCCGGGGGTACCGTGGAACAAAAATCATCTGGGGCCTATCAGGGAGGTTGGGATAGTCCCAGTGTGATCTTTTTGTTTATTCGAGGCCATATGTGAAGTCAAATGGGCGAAAAGCTGCTAACAGGGCATTTTCGGGTAAAATCAATATACGATAGGCCACAGTTTGGGGGAAGGGCCCGGGATTCGAGGGTATAGTGGGATGAAAATTGATTGAAGCATGACAGGGAGGTTAGGATCGTCCCTGTGTGGTCCGTTTGTTTATTCAAGGACATTTAGGTGGTCAAACGGGTGAAACAGCGCAAATGGGGCATTTTTGAGCAAAATTGGTGTGCTAAGGCCCACTATTTTAAAGGTGGGCTCAGGGTTTGAGGGTTTCGTCGGCCAAATATAGATCGAGGCGTGCTAGGAAGGTTGGGGATCTTCCCAGTGTGGTCTGTTTATTTATTCGAGGCCATTTGAGTTGTCAAACGGTCAAAATGGCGTGAACGAAGCATTTTCAGGCCAAATTAGTGTGTTATAGCCCATGGTTTTGGGGGTGGGCTAGGGGTCCGAGGGTGTCGTAGGTTGTAAAATTGATCGGGGTATGCCAGTGAGGTTGGGGACCATCCTAGTGTGGTTTGTTTATTTATTTGAGGCAATTTGGGAGGTCAAACGGGCGAAACAGCGCGAATAGGGAGTTTTTGGGCAAAAACTGTATGCTCTAGCCCACGGTTTTGGGGTTGGGCCAGGGGTTTGGGGGTACCGTGGGCCAAAAATTGACCGAGGTATGCCAGGGAAGTTTGTATCATCCCAGGGTGGTCCGTATATTTATTCGAGGCCATTTTGGTGGTTAAATGATGCAAACGGGGCATTTTTGGCCCAAATTGGTGTGCTATAGACCCTAGTTTTGGGGGTAGACCCTGGGTCCGGGTGTGCCACGGTCCAAAAATCGATCAAGGATTTCTAGGGAGGCTGGGGATCATCCCAGTATGGTCCGTTTATTTATTCGAGAGAATTTGGGTGGTCAAACAGGCGAAATAACGCGAACGGGGAATTTTTGAGCTAAATCGGTGTGCTATAGCCCATGGTTTCACGAGGTGGGGCCCGAGGTGTCGTGGGCTAAAAATTGACTATGGCGTGCCAGGGAGGTTGGGGATCATTCTAATGAGGTCCGTTTATTTATTCGAATCCATTTGGGTGGTCAAATCGGTAAAACAGCGCTAACGGTGCATTTTAAGGCTAAATCGGTGTGCCATAGCCTATGGTTTCGGTGGTGGGCCCTGGGTTTAGGGGTGCCGTGGGTCAAAAATCGACCAAGGCATGCAAGGGAGGTTTGGGATTACCCAGTGTCGTGCGTTTATTTATTTGAGGCCATTTGGGTGGTCAAACGAGCAAAACAACACAAATGGTGCATTTTTTATCCAAATTGGTATGTTATAGCCCATGGTTTAGGGGGTGGGCCCAGGGGTACCGTGGGCCAAAAATTGATCGAAGCGTGCCAGGGAGATTGGGGATTGTCCCAGTTTGGTCTGTTTATTTATTTGCGGCCATTTGGGTGGTTAAATGAGCGAAACAGCGTAAACGAGACATTTTCAGGCTGAATTAGTGTGCTATAGCCCACGGTTTGGGGGGCAGCCCGGGGTTCGGGGGTGCCGTGGGCCGAATATCAATCGGTGCATGCTAGGGAGGTTAGGTATCATCCTAGTTTGGTCTATTTATTTATTATAGGCCATTTGTGTGGTTAAACGGGCAAAATAGCACGAACGGGGCATTTTGGGGCCAAATAATTGTGCTATAGCCTACGATTTTGGAGGTGGGATCGGGGTCAGAGGGTGCAATGGAAAAAAAATTGTCCGGGGCGTGTCAGGGAGGTTGGGATAGTCCCAGTGTGATCTTTTTGCTTATTCCAGGCCATATGTGTAGTCAAATGGGCAAAAAGTTACGAATAGGGCATTTTCGGGCAAAATCGATATACGATAGGCCACGGTTTTGGGGAAGGGCCCGGGATTCGAGGGGGTCGTGGGCTGAAAATTGATTGAAGCATGCCAGGGAGGTTAGGATCATCCCAGTGTGGTTCGTTTATTTATTCAAGGACATTTAGGTGGTCAAACAGGTGAAACAGCGCAAATGGGGCATTTTCGAGCAAAATTGGTGTGCTAAGGCCCACCATTTTAAAGGTGGGCCCAGCGTCCGAGGGTTTCGTTGGCCAAAAATCGATTGGGGTGTGCTAGGAAGGTTGGGAATCTTCCCAGTGTGGTCTGTTTTTTTATTCGAGGCCATTTGAGTGGTTAAACGGTCAAAATAGCGTGAACGAAGTATTTTCAGGCCAAATTGGTGTGTTATAGCCCACGGTTTTGGGGGTGGGCTAGCGGTCCGAGGGTGCCGTAGGTCGTAAAATTAATCAGGGTATGCCAGGGAGGTTGGGGACCATCCTAGTGTGGTTTGTTTATTTATTTGAGGCAATTTGGGAGGTCAAACGGGCGAAACAGTGCGAATGGGGAGTTTTAGGGCCAAAACTGTATGCTCTAGCCCACGGTTTTGGGGTTGGGCCAGGGGTTTGGGGGTACCGTAGGCCAAAAATTGACTGAGGTATGCCAGGGAAGTTTGTATCATCCCAGGGTGGTCCGTATATTTATTCTAGGCCATTTTAGTGGCTAAATGATGCAAATGGGGCATTTTTGGCCCAAATTGGTGTGCTATAGACCCTAGTTTTGGGGGTAGGCCCTGGGTCCGGGTGTGCCACGGTCCAAAAATCGATCGAGGATTTTTAGGGAGGCTGGGGGTTATCCCAGTATGGTCTGTTTATTTATTCGAGGGCATTTGGGTGGTCAAACAGGCGAAATAATGCGAACGGGGAATTTTTTAGCCAAATTGGTGTGCTATAGCCCACGGTTTATGGGGTGGGGCCGGGGGTGTCATGGGCTAAAAATTGATTGTGGCGTGCCAGGGAGGTAGGGGATTATCCTAATGAGGTCCGTTTATTTATTCAAATCCATTTGGGTGGTCAAACGGGCAAAATAGCGCGAACGGTGCATTTTAGGGCTAAATCGGTGTGCTATAGCCTATGGTTTCGGTGGTGGGCCATGGGTTTAGGGGTGCCGTAGGTCAAAAATCGACCAAGGCATGCAAGGGAGGTTTGGGATTACCCAGTATTGTGCGTTTATTTATTTGAGGCTATTTGGGTGGTCAAACGAGCAAAACAGCACAAATGGTGCATTTTCGATCCAAATTGGTATGTTATAGCCCATGGTTTAGGGGGTGGGCCCAGTGGTACCGTGGGCCAAAAATTGATCAAAGCATGCCAGGGAGATTGGGGATTGTCCCAGTGTGGTCTGTTTATTTATTCGCGGCCATTTGGGTGGTTAAACGAGTGAAACAGCGTGAATGAGACATTTTCGGGCCGAATTAGTATGCTATAGCCCACGGTTTGGGGGGTAGCCCGGGGTTCGGGGGTGCCGTGGGCCGAATATCGATCGGTACGTGCTAGGGAGGTTAGGTATCATCCTAGTTTGGTCTATTTATTTATTAGAGGCCATTTGTGTTGTTAAACGGGCAAAACAGAACGAACAGGGCATTTTCGGGCCAAATAATTGTGCTATAGCCTTTGATTTTATAGGTGGGATCAGGGTCCGGGGGTGCCGTGGAACAAAATCCATCCGGGGCATGTCAGGGAGGTTGGGATAGTCCCAGTGTGATCTTTTTGTTTTCGAGGCCATATGTGTAGTCAAATGGGTGAAAAGGTGCGAACAGGGCATTTTCGGGCAAAATCGATATACGATAGCCCACGGTTTTGGGGAAGGGCCCGGGATCCGAGGGTGTCGTGGGCTGAAAATTGATTAAAGCATTCCAGGGAGGTTAGGATCATCCCAGTGTGGTCCGTTTGTTTATTCAAGGACATTTAGGTGGTCAAACAGGTGAAACAGCGCAAATGGGGCATTTTTGAGCAAAATTGGTGTGCTAAGGCCCACCATTTTAAAGGTGGACCCAGGGTCTGAAGGTTTCGTCGGCCAAAAATCGATCGAGGCGTACTAGGAAGGTTGGGGATCTTCCCAGTGTGGTCTGTTTATTTAATTGAGGCAATTTGGGAGGTCAAACGGGCGAAACAACGCGAATGTGGAGTTTTTGGGCCAAAACTGTATGCTCTAGCCCACGGTTTTGGGGTTGGGCTAGGAGTTTGGGGGTACCGTGGGCCAAAAATTGGCCGAGGAATGCCAGGGAAGTTTGTATCATCCCAGGGTGGTCCGTATATTTATTCGACGCTATTTTGGTGGTTAAATGATGCAAACGGGGCATTTTTGGATCAAATTGGTGTGCTATAGACCCTAGTTTTGGGGGTAGGCCCTGGGTCCGAGTGTGCCACGGTCCAAAAATCGATCAGGGATTTCTAGGGAGGCTGGGGATCATCCCAGTATGGTTCGTTTATTTATTCGAGGGCATTTGGGTGGTCAAACAGGCGAAATCACGCGAACAGGGAATTGTTGAGCCAAATTAGTGTGCTGTAGCCCACGGTTTATGGGGTGGGGCCGGGGGTGTAGTGGGCTAAAAATTGACTGTGGCATGCCAGGGAGGTTGGGAATCGTCTCAGTGTGGTCTATTTATTTATTCGAGGCCATTTGAGTGGTTAAGCGGTTGAAACTGTGCGAATAGGGTATTTTCGAGCCAAATTGGTGTGCTATAGCCCACGGTTTTGGGGGTGTGCTAGGGGTTCGTGGGTGCCATAGTTCGCAAAATCGATCAGGGCGTGTAGGGAGGTTGGGTATCGTCCCTGTGTGGTCCGTTTATTCATTCGAGGCTATTTGGGAGGTCAAACGGGCAAAACGGCGTGAACGGGGAGTTTTCGGGCCAAAACAGTGTGCTAAGCCCATGGTTTTGGGGGTACTGTTGGGAGAAAATCGACCGAGGCGTGCCAGGGTAGTTAGGGATCATCCCAGTGGGGGGTTCTTTTATTTATTCGAGGCCATTTGGGTGGTCAAACGATGCACACGGGGCATTTTTAGCCCAAATTGGTGTGCTTAGCCCATGATTTCGGGGTTGGGCCCGGGGTCCGGGGGTGCCGTGGTTGAAAAATTGATCGAGAATTTCCAGGGAGGTTGGGGATCATCCTAGTTTGGTCCGTTTAGTTATTCAAGGCCATTTGGGTTGTCAAATAGGAAAAACAGTGCGAACGGGGCATTTTTTAGCAAAATCGATGTTCTATAGCCCACAGTTTTGGGGGTGGACCCGGGGTCCGGGGTATCGTAGGCCAAAAATTAATTGGGCCGTGCAAGGGAGGTTGGAGATCATCCCTGTATGGTCTATTTATTTATTCGAGGACATTTGGGTGGTCCAACAGGTGAAACGTTGTGAACAGGGAATTTTCAAGCCAAATTGGTGTGCTATAGCCTACGGTTTCGGGTGTGGCCCCGGGATCCAGAGGTGCCATATGCCGAAAATCAATTGGGTTGTACCAGGGAGGTTAGGGTCTATCCCAGTGTGGTCCGTTTATTTATTTAAGGCTATTTTGCTGGTCAAATAGTGCGAATGGGGGCATTTTTGGGCCAAATCGGTGTGCTATAGTTCACGGTTTTTTGGGTAGGCTCGGGGTTTGGGGGTTCCGTAGGCCAAAAATCAACTGGGCATGCCAGGGAGGTTAGGGATAATTTTTATGTGGTCCGTTTATTTATTCAAAGCCATTAAGGTGGTCAAACTGGCAAAACAGTGCAAACAGGGCATTTTTGGCCTAAATCGGCTTGCTATAGCCCATGATTTCAGGGGTACCGAGGGTTAAAAATCGATCTAAGCGTGACAGGGAGGCTGGGGATCATCCCAGAGTGTTCCTTTTATTTATTCGAGGGTATTTGGGTGGTCAAACGGGCGAAACAGTGCAAACGGGGCACTTTCAAGCCAAATTAGTGTTCTATAGACCACGGTTTTGGGGGTGGGCCTTGGGTTTGGGGGTACCGTAGTCCAAAAACTGATTAGGGTATGCCAAGGGGGTTAGGGACCATCCCAGTGTGGTCCGTTTATTTATTTGAGGCTATTTTGCTGGTCAAATCGCGCGAATGGGGGCATTTTTAGGCAAAATCGGTGTGCTATAGTTCACGGTTTTATGGGTGGGCTCAGGGTTTGGGGGTGTCGTGAGCCAAAAGTCAGCTGGGCATGCCAGGGAGGTTAGGATCATTCCTATGTGGTCTATTATTTTATTCGAAGCCATTTGGGTGGTCAAACTAGCAAAACAGTGCAAATAGGGCATTTTTGGCCTAAATCGGGTTGCTATAGCCCACGATTTCAGGGGTGCCGAGGGTCAAAAATCGATCCAGGCATGCCAGGGAGGTTGGGGATTATCCCAATGTGTTTTGTTTATTTATTCGAGGCTATTTGGGTGGTCAAACTGGCAAAATAGTGTCAACGAGGCACTTTCAAGCCAAATCAGTGTGCTATAGACCATGGTTTTGGGGGTGGGCCCAGGTTTCAGGGGTACCGTGGTCCAAAAACTGATCAGGGTATGCTAGGGAGGTTGGGGATCATCCCAGTGTGCTCCTTTTATTTATTCAAGGATATTTCGATGGTTGAACTAGAGAAACGGCTCAAACGGGGCATTTTCGGGCCAAATCGGTGTGCTATAGCCGATGGTTTTATGGGTAGGTCGGGGTCCGGGGGTTTAGTGGGCCAATAATCGACTAGGACATGCCATGGATGTTGGGGATCATTCCATTATGGTCTGTTTAGTTATTCGAGGCTATTGGGTGGTCAAACGGGCAAAATGGCTCGAACGAGGCATTTTCAGATATAGTCAGTGTGCTATAGCTCACGGTTATCGGGGTGGGCCTGGGTTTGAGGGTACCGTGGGCCAAAAATCGATCGAGGCAGGCCAGAGAGGTTGGGGATCATTTTAGTATGGTCCAATTATTTATTCTAGGATATTTGGGTGGTCAAACGGGCGAAACAACACGAACGGGGCATTTTAAGGCAAAATTGATGTGCTAGAGCAGACGGTTTCGGGGGTGGGCCCAGGGTTCGGGGGTGCTGTAGGCCAATAATCTATTAGGGAGTGCTAGCGAGGTTGAGGATCATCCCAGTGTGGTCCTTTTATTTATTAGAGTCCATTTGGGTGGTCAAATAGGCAGAACGGCACAAACGAGGTATTTTTGGGCCAAATTAGTGTGCTATAGCCCACGGTTTTGGGGGTGGGCTAGGGGTTCGGGGGTACCATACGACAAAAATCGATCGGGGCATACCAGGGAGGTTGAGGATCATCCCAGTGTGGTCCATTTATTTATTCAAATCCATTTTGGTGGTCAAACGGGCAAAACGGCGTGAACAGGGCATTTTCAGGCTAAATCAGTTTGCTATAGCCCACGGTTTTAGGGGTGGGCCCTGGTTCTGGGGTGTCATGGGCAAAAGATCAATTGGAGTGTGCCAGGGATGTTGGGGATTGTCCCAATATGGTTCGTTTATTTATTTGAGGCCATTTAGGTGGTCAAACAGGCAAAACAGCAAATATAGGGCTTTTCGGCCAAATCGGTATGTTATAACCCACGATTTAGGGGGTGGGCTTGAGTGTCTCGTAGGTTAAAAATTGATCGGGGTGTTCCAGGTAGGTTGGGGATCATTCTAGTATGGTCTGTTTATTTATTTGTCTCTATTTGGGTGGTCAAATAAGCAAAACGATGTGAGCGAGGAATTTTTGAGCAAATCGGTGTGCTATAGCCCACGGTTTTGTAGGGTGGGCCCGAGCTCCAGGGGTGCCATGGGCTGAATTTCGACCGAGATATACTAGGAGGTTAGGGATTATCCCAGTGTGGTCCTTTTATTTATTCGAGGCCATTTGGGTGGTCAAATGGGAAAAATAGTGCGAATAGGGCAATTTATGGCAAAATCGATATGCTATAGCCCACGATAATGGGGTGGGCCTGAGGTTTGTGGGTATCGCGTGCTGAAAATCGACTGGGGTATTCCAGGGAGGTTGGGATCATCTAAATGTGGTCCGTTTGTTTATTCAAGGCCATTTGGGTAGTCAAACGGGCAAAACAATGTGAACGGGGCATTTTAAGGCCAAATCGGTGTGCTATAGCTATCCATTTTAATGGTGGGCACGGGATCCGAGGGTGTCGTGGGTTTAAAATTGACCAAGGCATAGAAGGAAGGCTGGGGATCATCCTAGCATGGTCTGTTTATTTATTCGAGGCCATTTGAGTGGTCAAATGGTCAAAACGACATGAACAGGGCAATTTTAGGCCAAATTTGTGTGCTATTGCCCATGGTTTTGGGGGTAGGCTTGGGGTCCGGGGGTGTCATGGGTTGTCAAATCTATCGGGCTGTGCCAAGAGGGTTGAGGACCATCCCTGTGTGCTCCGTTTATTTATTCGAGTCCATTTGGGAGGTCAAATAGGCGAAACGGTGCAAACGGGGAGTTTTTAAGCCAAAACTGTGTACTATAGCCCACGGTTTCTGGGTTGGGCCTGGGGTTTAGGGGTGTCGTAGGCCAAAAATTGACCGAGGCCTACCAGGGAGGTTGGGGATAGTCCCAGTGTGGTCCATTTATTTATGACAGGCTAGTTGGCTGGTTAAACGATGCAAATAAGGCATTTTCGGACCAAATTGGTGTGCTACAGCCCACGGTTTTGGGGGTGGGCCCGGTGTCCGAGGGTGCAGCGGGGAAAAAATCAATCGAGGATTTCCAGCGAGATTGGGGATCATCCCAGTGTGGTCCGTTTATTTATTCGAGGGCATTTGGGTGGTCAAATGGGAAAAATGGCTCAAATGGGGTATTTTAAAGCCAAATAAGTGTGCTATAGCCCACGATTTTAGGGGTGTGCCCGGTGTCCGAGGGTGTCGTGGGTCAAAAATTGATTGAGGTATGCCAGGGAGGTTGGGGATCATCCCAGTGTGGTTCATTTATTAGGTCGAGGATATTTGGGTGGTCAAACGGGCAAAATGGTAAGAACGGAGCATTTTTGGGCTAAATCGGTGTGCTATAGCCCACAGTTTCGGGGATGGGCAGGGGGTTCGATGGTATTGTAGGATAAAAACTGATTGGGGCATGCCTGGGGGGTTGGGGACCGTCCTAGTACGATTCGTTTATTTATTCGATATTATTTGGGTGGTCTAACGGCCGAAACAGAGCGAATTGAACATTTTCGAGCCAAATCGGTGTGCTGTAGACCAAGGTTTTGGAGGTGTGCCGGGATCCGAGGGTGCTGTCGGCTAAAAATTAAAAGGAGCATCCCAGGGAGGTTGGGGATCATCCCAGTGTGGTCTGTTTATTTATTCGAGCTAAAATGGTGTTCTATAGCCAATGGTTTCGGGTGTGGGCTCGGGGTTTGGGGGAGTCGTGGGCCGAATTCAACCGGGTCATGCCTGGGAGGTTGGGAATTATCCTAGTGTGGTCAGTTTATTTATTTGAGGCTATTTGGGTGGTTAAATAGGCGAAACAGCATAAACGGGGCATTTTTAGGCTAAATCGATGTTCTATAGCCTACGGTTTTACGGGTGGCCTCGGGGTCCGGGGGTGCCATGAACTAAAAATTTACCGGGTAGTACCAGGGAGGTTGGGGACTATCCTAGTGTGGTCCATTTATTTATTCGAGGCCATTTGGCTGGTCAAACGGTGTGAATGAGGCATTTTTGAGACAAATTAGTGTGCTATATCCCATAATTTTGGGGGACGGCCCGGGGTCCGGTGGTACCGTGGGCCAAAAATCAACTAGGGCATGCCAGGGAGGTTGAGGATCATCCCAGTATCGTCCGTATATTTATTCGAGGCCATTTGGGAGTTAAAACGGGCAAAACGGCGCGAACGGGGAATTTTCAAGCCAAATTGATGTGCTATAAACAATTGGTTTGGGGGTGGGCCAGGATCTGGGGGTGCTGGTGGCTGAAAATTGACCGGGGCATCCCAGGGAGGTTGGGGATCATCCCAGTATGGTCTGTTTATTTATTTGACGCCATTTGGGAGGTTAAACAGGTGCAACGGCATAAACGGGGTATTATCGATCTAAATCAGTGTGTTATAGACCATTGTTTTGGGGGTGGGCCCGAGGTCCAAGGGTTTCGTGGGATAAAAATTGACTGAGGCATGCCAGGGATGTTGGAGATTATCCCAGTATGGTCTGTTTATTTATTTGAGGCCATTTGGGTGGTTAAATAGGCAAAACGGTGCAAATGGGGTATTTTCAGGCAAAAACTTCATGCTATAGCCCATGGTTTTGAGGTTGGACCCAAGGTTCGGGGGTGCTATGGACCAAAAACTGACCGAGGCATGCCAGAGAGGTTGGGAATCGTTCCAATGTGGTCCGTTTATTTATTAGAGGCCATTTGGGTGGTTAAACAATTCAAACGGGGCATTTTCGGCCTAAATCAATTTGCTATAGCCCTCGGATTCTGGGGTGGGCTCGGGGTCTGGGGGTGCCGCTGGCCGAAAATCGATCAAGGATTTCCAGAGAGGTTGTGGATCATCCTAATATGGTCTGTTTATTTAGTCGTGGGCATTTGGGGTGGTGAAACGTGTGAAATGGCATGAATGGGGAATTTTCGAGCCACATCGGTGTGCTATAGCCCACGGTTTTGGAAGTGGTCCCAGGGTTCGAAGGTGCCGTGGGCCAGAAATTCATCAGGGCGTGCCAAGAAAGTTGGGGATCGTTCCATTTATTTATTCGAGGACATTTGGGTGGTCAAATTTGCAAAACAGAGCAAACAGAGTATTTTTGGGATAAATCGGTGTGCTATAGCCCACAATTTCGGGGGTGAGCCTAGGGTTCGGGTGTACCGTGGGCCAAAAACTGATCGGGGCATGCCAGTGGGGTTGGGGACCATCCTAGTATGGTTCGTTTATTTATTCGATGCCATTTGGGTGGTCAAATAGGCAAAACGGTGCAAACGAGGCATTTTTGAGCCAAATCCGTATGCTATAGCCAATGGTTTCAGGGGTGGGCTCGGGGTTCGGGGTGCCGTGGACTGAAAATCAACTGGGTCGTGTCAGGGTAGTTGGGGATCATCCCAATATGGTCTATTTATTTATTTGAGGCTATTTGGGTAGTCAAACGGATGAAACAACGTGAATGGGGCATTTTTGGGCTAAATTTGTGTGCTATAGCCCACGGTTTCCAGCGTGGGCTCAGGGTCTGGGGGTGCCATGGGCTGTAAATCAATTGGGCCTTGTTAGGGAGGTTGGTATCATCCCAGTTTGGTCCATTTATTTATTAGAGGCTATTTGGGTGGTTAAACGATTCAAACGGGGCATTTTTGGCCTAAATCAGTTTGCTATAGCCCACGGATTCTGGGGTGGGCCTGGGGTCCGATGGTGCCACTGGCCAAAAATCGATTGGGGATTTCCACAAAGGTTGTGGATCATTCCAATATGGTCCATTTATTTAGTCGTGGGTATTTGGGTGGTCAAACGCGCGAAACGGCGTGAATGGGGAATTTTCGAGCCACATTGGTGTGCTATAACCCATGGTTTTGGAAGTGGTCCTGGGGTCCGAAGGTGTCGTGGGCCAGAAATTTACCAGGGCGTGCCAAAGAAGTTGGGGATCATTCCATTGTGGTCCATTTTTTTATTTGAGGACATTTGGGTGGTCAAATTGGCAAAACAGAGCAAAAGAGTATTTTCGGGACAAATCGGTGTGCTATAGCCCACGATTTTGGGGGTAAGCCCAGGTTTCGGGTGTACCATGGGCCAAAAATTAATTGAGGCATGCCAGTGGAGTTGGGGACCATCCTAGTATGGTCCGTTTATTTATTCGATGCTATTTAGGTGGTCAAATAGGTAAAATGGTGCAAACGAGGCATTTTCGAGCCAAATCGGTGTGCTATAGCCAATGGTTTCAGGGGTGGGCTCGAGGTTTGGGGTACCGTGGACTGAAAATCAACTGGGTCATGCCAGGGTGGTTGGGGATCATCCCAATATGGTCTATTTATTTATTCGAAGCCATTTGGGTGGTCAAACAGATGAAACGACATGAATGGGGCATTTGTGGACTAAATTTGTGTGCTATAGCCCACGGTTTCCAGCGTGGGCTCGGGGTTTGGGGGTGCCGTGGGCTGTAAATCGATCGGGCCTTGTTAGGGACGTTCGGATCATCCCATTGTGGTCCGTTTATTTATTAGAGGCCATTTGGGTGGTTAAACGATTCAAATGGGGCATTTTCGGCCCAAATCAGTTTGCTATAGCCCACGGATTCCGGGGTGGACCCGGGGTTCGATGGTTCCGCTGGCCAAAAATCGATCGGGCATTTCCACAGAGGTTGTGGATTGTTCTAATATGCTCCGTTTATTTAGTCGTGGGCATTTGGGTGGTCAAACGCGCGAAACGGTGTGAACGAGGAATTTTCGAGCCAAATCGATATGCTATAGCCCATAGTTTTGGGAGTGGGCCAAGGGTCTGAGGGTGCCGTGGGCCAAAAATTTATTGGGGCGTGCCAAGGAAGTTAAGGATCATCCCAGTGTGGTCCGTTTATTTATTCGAGGACATTTGGGTGGTCAAATTGGCAAAACAGAGCAAACGGGGTATTTTCGGGACAAATCGGTGTGCTATAGCCCACGGTTTCGGGGGTGTGCCCAGGGTTTGGGGGTACCGTTAAAAACTGATCGAGGCATGCCAGTGGGGTTGGGGCTCATCCTAGTATGTTTTGTTATTTATTTGATGCCATTTGGGTGGTCAAATGGGAAAAACGGTGTGAACGAGGCATTTTCAAGCCAAATAGATATGCTGTAGCTAATAGTTTCAGGGGTGGGCCCGGGGTTCGGGGTGTCGTGGACCGAAAATCAATTGGGTCGTGCCAGGGTGGCTGGGGATCATGTGGTCTATTTATTTATTTGAGGCCATTTGGGTGGTCAAACGCATGAAACGATGCGAACGGGGTATTTTTGGGCTAAATTTGTGTGCTATAGCCCACGGTTTCTAGGGTGGGCTCGGGGTATGGGGGTGTCGTGGGTCGTAAATCAACCGAGGCATGTCACGGAGGTTAGGTATCATCCCAGTGTGGTCTATTTATTTTTATGAGGCTATTTGGATGGTTAAACTGGTAAAATAGCATGAATGGGGCATTTTTGGGCCAAATCAGTGTGCTATAGCCTACTATTTTGGGATTGGGCCAGGGGTCCGGGGGTGCCGTGGGCTGAAAATTGACCGAGGTATGCTAGGGAGGTTGGGGATTGTCCGAGTATGGTCCATTTAGTTATTCGAGGCCAATTGGGTGGTCAAACAGGAGAAACGGTGTTAATGGTCATTTTTGAGCTAAATCGGTATGCTATGGCCCACGATTTCAGGGGAAGGGTCGGGGTATGGGGGTGACATGGGCCAAAAATTGACCAGGGTAAGCTAGGGAGGTTGGGAATTCTCCCAGTGTGGTCTGTTTATTTATTCGAGCAAATTTATGTGGTCACGGGAAAAACAGCACGAACTGGGCACTTTCGAGCCAAATAGGAGTGCTATAGCCCACGGTTTCGGAGGTGGGCCTGGGGTTCGGGAGTACCGTGGGACAAAAATTGACTGAGGTGTTCCAGGGAGGTTGGGGATCATCCCAGTGTAGTATTTTTATTTATTCGAGGCAATTTGGATAGTCAAATAGGTGAAACAGCGTGAACGGGGCCTTTTCGAAATATTGTTTTGGTGGTGGGCCCAGGGTTTGGGGCGTCGTGGGCCAAAAATTAACCGAGGCATACTATCAAGGTTAGGGATCGGCCTAGTATGGACCTTTTATTTATTTGAGGCCATTTGGGTGATCAAATAGGCAAAACAGCATGAACGGGGTGTTTTCGGGCTAAATTGGTGCTCTATAGCCTAAGGTTTCGAGGGTGGGCTTGGGGTCCGAGGGAGCCATAGGGCAAAAATTGATTGGGGCATACCAGGGGGTTTGGGGTCCGTCTCAGTATGGTCCATTTATTTATTCGAGGCTATTTGGGTGGTCAAACAGGCAAAACAGCGCGAACGGAGCATTTTTGGGCCAAATTAGTGTGCTATAGCCCACAGTTTTGGGGGTGTGCCCGGGGTTCGGGGTGTCGTAGGCCAAAAATTGATCGGGTCATGCTCGGGAGGTTGGAGATCATCCCAGTATGGTTCGTTTATTTATTCGAGGCCATTTGGGTGGTCAAACAGGTGAAACGGTGCGAACAGGGCATTTTCGAGCCTAATCAGTGTGCTATAGCCCACGATTTTGGGGGTGGGCTTGGGGTCCGGGGGTACCGTAGGTCGAAAATCAATCGAGGTGTGCCAGGGATGTTGGGGATCTTCCCAATGTGGTTCATTTATTTATTCGATTCCATTTAGGTAGTCAAACGGGCTAAACGGCGAGAATGGGGACATTTTTCGGGCCAAATTGGTGTGCTCTAGCCTACATTTTTAGGGGGTGAACCTAGGATCCGGGGGTGTCGTGGGCTAAAAATCGATTGGGACTTTGTAAGGAGGTTGGGGATCATCCCAATGTAGTCTGTTTATTTATTCAAGGCCATTTGAATGGTCAAACGTGCAAAACGGCGCGTAGGGGATATATTCGAGCCAAAGCGATGTGCTATAGCTCACAATTTTGGGGTTAGGCCTGGGGTCCGGGGGTGCGTGGGCCAAAAATTGATCGGGGCATGATAGGGAGGTTGGGGATCATCCCATTGTGGTCTGTTTATTTATTCGAAGCCATTTGGGTTGTCAAACAGGCGAAACAGCACGAACGGGGCATTTTTTGGCCAAATCGGTGCGCTATAACCCACAGTTTTGGGGATGGGCCAACAGTCTGGGGGTTCTGTGAGCCAAAAATGGATCGGGGCATGCCAGGGAGGTTAAGGATCGTCCCAATATGGTCTATTTATATATTTAAGGCCATTTGGGTGGCCAAACGGATGAAACGACGGGAACG